>CM039680.1:229012914-229307914 GCA_022537955.1 Schmidtea mediterranea
ACGCCAATATAAATATTTCTAACTACCACCTCGCCACCCGTTGCTAGGCAACGTTGAAATGTGTTCGATTGGGTGGATTGCTCCCGCAAAGAGTTAGCGCATACTTAATGCTGTAATTTGCCTCCGTGACAATCCCTGGGTCCAACACCAGCTGTCTTTAGGCAGACTTGTGCTCCGCTTTTAATCTAATTGGCGTCCCTATCGTAATTCTGAACTTTTTATGGGTGCTATACCCCTCGCGTTTTCACTCATCGACAAAAAATTATAATTGAAGTTAAAAAATGTAACATGTAATAGTTTCAACACAACCCCCGTAAACTCAATTCATAATATTGGTCAGATTTTGTCCGCTAGTGCGAGCGCTGCGGCGCTTCGGTCGCTCTTTCGTCCGGGTCATAACGTTGTTGTAGTTGTGGGGTTTGGGAGTTGCGATTGTGCTGGGGTCGCCGCCCGGTTCACGATATCCATTGAGCCGGGCAAACATGAGAGGAGGTTACCGCTGCGCATTCTTGACATTGACAGGTCCCACTCCAACCCTTTTATCTGAATTTTTAGACTCTGAATAAGTTGTTTTCTCTTCGCCCACCCTTTTTGGGCTGTCGTAAGCCGTTGGTATTAGGAATTTTACCTTCCTGGGTCTTCCAACGTAGATTTTAACTTGCTGCGACTCTCGAGTATTGCTGTAGATGCTGTTCCGCGAGAAGGTTCTTGTTGGCTTTTCAACACGCTTTAGTTCGACTCACATAGTTGTGAAGGCTCCATGTTTCTACAATTGAAGTATAAGTTCCATTTATTTGTTGAATTTCTCATAGGTAATCAAACACATAGTATGAAAGTATACTTCACAAAATCCATAATAAGTAAAAGCATGATTTTCAGAGATTATATTTTTATTTAAGAATTACATACACGAATCTTCGGAAAGTCACTGGATTCGGGTCCCGAAAAACTTCTATCCCTTTCTTCGGAGAAAGCCCGAACGATAAGCACGTATCGTTTCGTGTTGCGGGTCGGTCTTGGGTTGGATGATAACTCCGCCGAGTCGTCCGCAGTCGAGATCATCTCCCACGTTTGCCAGGTAAACTTCGTGGCTCGATCAACTAAGGCCGTTGACCGCGTTGATTCTTCTTTGAGATGGGTCAGAGTTGCTTGGCGCCCATAAGAAGTGTCTGGGCCGACTGGATCATTTACTGTCCGTAACTTTGCCGAATTGTTGCATTGTCTCTCCTATTAAAGGAGATATCCTCCTCGCCATCTATTTGCTCCCTGGTCCACTGGCCACCGCTTCGGACCTTCTCCTTATTGACTGCTCCCATGCCTGACCCATTGCGCTTCCGATACGAGAATCCGAATAAAAGGTCCTGATTTTCCTGAACATAATCATCAATCAAATAGATTTTGTCCATCCAAACTTCAATAACTCGCACCGAAAATTAGAATTCTTATTATAGTTTCCCAAAATGTTTATTATTAGAAAAAAAAGATATCAGGGTTCCTTTCCTCCTTCCTAAATTTAATTGATACCGCCTTGAATTCCCTGATATAGTCCGAGGTTCCCCATCTCCACATCTCAAAAGAAAACCTCCCAAACCTTGCTGTATGGTTATTATGTCGGTGCGCAACCTCACGTTTATTTCTATTACTTACCGTCCGACACCGTTTAATAATTACCCTTCCATATAATATTGATAATTACATAAGGCAAAAAATAAACAACGCGTGTCGTAAATTTAAATGTCCACTTTGGACATTTTAATTCCCTTTATATTAATTCAAAAGAAAAATTATTCCTTCATGCTATACAAGACTTTTACCTATTTGGTCGCTTGGTAACGTCCTTAAATTATGGGATGAGGAAAAAACAATGGTGAAAACAGGTATATTCGTAAGTAGCACTCTGCCTTGTAAACCTAAGGGTTTAGCATATATAGGCTGTAAATCAAACATGAATTAATCTCTAAGCTGTTTAACAAAAAAATGCTTGATATTTCACCAAATGTCCCCTTGATTTCCCTAACATTCTTATATTGCGTAGCGTTTATATGTAAAATTCTCAAATCCATAATGAAGCTGATCGATTTTGTGGATATCATCCCAGTAAGCGCCGATAAGCAAAGTTAACAAAAGTAGCTGTCCAAATTCATCACTTTTAACAAATCACAAATATTAAAATTAAATCATTAATAGTTTAATTCCTTTTACAATTATCAAAGATATATTGGGATTAAAATTGTTATCGGTTTTATTTTCTTGTATAATTATTAAAGACCTGTTAAAGTTAAATTGTTATCAATCTTCTCAATACATTAAAATTAAATTGTTATCAGTCTTAATTTATTATACAATTATTAAAGATACATTAAAATTAAACTGATATCAGTTTTGATTTATTATACGATTATTAAAGATCCCTTAAAGGTAAATTGTTATCCGTTTTAATTTATTATTAAAGCTACATTAAAATTAAATTGTTATCAGTTTTAATTTCTTATACAATTATTAAAGGTTTAAAGTCGGGAATTTTAGAATTTAAAATCGAACGAAACTCTACCTTCAATCAGCGCGTTGAACCCTCTGCATCACTGTCCCCACTGATATTCCGGTCGGGACGTCCCCGTTGTGCAATCGTGAGTGGATTCATTCTTGGAATATTGTCAAACACAAAATTTAATTTACGAAACATTGACCTACATATAATATAATCGAATATTGGTGGTTAGCCTTGGTGTATGATATATTTATTCACCTGCTTATTTTTCTCACCGATGAAATACTGAGCCATGTGCATGGAGTAACTTATCGACTTCTACAAACCATTGTCTCCACTATCTTGTGATGTTGATAGAATGGCATACTAGCTGCATTTATTGTGCGCGATCATGCAGTATCCCTTCACTGGGGGTCTAGACAGCGAGAAAATTGCGTCTATCGACATTCCGGATGTATCGATCCCGGTAATTAATTATTTATATAGGATTCGATACCCTTGATAAACACTCACAATTGTTTCCGTCTAGTGATATAAATGTCGTAATATCCTATTCAAATGTCTCTTTTTTTAGATGATACAGGAATTTTTAGCCGATGCTCCTCTGCTCGGAAAGATTGTCAATGCTGAGTTCGGGTTGTTACTCTATATAAATGCAATCCCTAATAGATAAACATTGTGAATGAAATTTGATTCCAGTAACGATATTTGGCAAGATGTCTTTGACCTACAAGATTTCCAAGCAAAGGTTTTTGATTAAATCCATGTTCATGATGAATTAATATGAGGGTGTTATTTAGCCGTGACGATGCGAGAAGATGTCGTTTGACGAGATATCGATTCACCTCCAATATCCCTTAGTGACGAGCTAGATCTAACCTATCTACGTTTGATGAATATGGATCTATCTCAACATTTGGCTTGCTATCATTCGATTTTTCTTACTGATCATTATTTTTTGTCCGTTATCAATCAGAAGTTATTGGACTGTGGCTTATTAAAGAAGGTTTTATTAAATCTGTCTTACCTCGGGAATTTATAATGATCGCACTACCTCCCTACTCCCAATCGTGGAATATTTAATTGAAACGTATTTTGTTTGTCCATCTTTAAGTGGTTGCAAGGTCCTCAATATAAACGAGTTGTCTTATTCAAAGTTAATTAGCTTTTATTTATCTAGTTTTAATTTACTTTTGAGATATTAAATGAGGCACTATATCATGATTACTTCTTCTCCTGCAATTTACTTTCTATAAACTTTGGACATTTGCCTAAACTAGTGCAGAGTGATTAATTAATTGAATTTTACTGCAGCTATGCCAGTGATATGGAATTTTCAAACTAGATTTATTCACTAAATTTTTTAGGTCAGATTGGTTGATCCCTTAGTCATAGTGTAGACTTGAAGATCGTGCGAGTAAGGGTTTTCTTACTCTTCCCTCTTAACAGTTTTTAGTTGATTCTAACTACACCGCATTTATTTTTCGGAAATTTTATTGCGTTAAACTACAGTTCTGTGATTTGATTGTTGAATTATTTTATATTTTTAGAGAGTTAATTATCCAGACTATTTAGGGTTAATGTTAGTCTTCTTCAATTTAATTTCGATTTTCTATATTATTACGGTGTGGGCATACGCTATTTTAATACGAAATAATGTCTCAAAATCTATAATTTAAAGTTCATTCATCTTCTATTAGAGCGGATATGCCAAAAATTCGTAATAGCGTCCTGATTTTCGAAGCTTTTTAGGTCTATATTGACGGTTGGGGGGGGGGTTGTCATAGTCTTTTAATTATTGCAAATTCTAACAATTTTATTTACATGTTATTTTAGATTCACAACAACGATTTCCTATTACCCCGTTACCTTCCCCTTGGTTGACCTTAGGCGCATTGTGTTCATATTATAGTTAATGAGTGCCCACTGGACTACTTGGTGTGGTGATTTTGAGCCGTGTGTAGAATAATTTAGGTCGATTTTAAAGAAAACGAGAAACGAGGAAGCAGCTAAAACCACTTCCTTATTTCTCCTTTCTTCTATACGGGATAATATTGACGTTCCGATCCCTGCGTTCCGCACGCCGGGTCTTCACGGGCACAGATCATCGGCGATATTCCACGCACTTACACAAATCTGAATAGTATGTTGATTTTAATTACTTGTAAGGTGTCTTGACTGTGGGCTGGAAAAATTTCGACATAAAATAATTATAGAAAACTAAGTTGGATGTTATCAATAATTTATTAATAATAAGAACAATATAATAAGTACTTGATCCATCGAACAATCCATCATACAAAATACTAATCTCCCCACGCCATCATCCAAGCAGAGCTCCATCGAGAGTGCGAGGATGCGACGTGGAGAGAGAGTTCCAAAATAAACTCACCCTAAAATAGATTTTTAAACAAATTAATTCACGATTCTCAAAAATGATTTTTATATCAAAAAACGCTTAAAAATTATGTGAAAATGCATCGGTATATATACCTATTTTTGTCCCTAACCTTACGTGTTCTTTTTGATTTAGTAAAACAAATTTTGACCTTGGTTTTTTCTAGTGTATTCTAATCTTAATTTTTATTATTTTGAAATTTTATTTGACAATTTTTTCTTTAGATTTTTAATTGAAAAATTTTCTAATTCAAATTATTTCATTTTTATTTCATTTTCATGAAACTTGGTATTTTTTTAATAATTGTCAAATTTTGGTCAAAATCATTGGGTTTTCCTGTTATGTTTATATTTAATTCGTGCAGATCTTGGTGCATTTGGTTATTATTTTAATTTTATTTTTATGTTTATTATTTTATATGTAATTGCTTTTCTCTCGTATTTCGCTAGGTTTAATTGATGTTTTCATAGGTTTGAATTTAAAGCTGCATGTTATTTTTGCATGTGTGTTACCGATTCATTTAAACATTTACAAGGCCGTTTGAGTTCTGGCCCAACACTACCAATCAAATGAATAATACTAAGACATTTAAATGAATTATTTATTAAATTATAACACTTAGTTTTTTATCTGTCCTGTGAGTTTTAAGTACCAGCGCTTTGTGCGTTCCATTTTTCTTGGGCGACTTTGAGTTGGTTTCACAGCCGGTTTGGTTGTTTCGGTCGCTGCTCGATAGGTTAACTGTGCTGGCGCAAATAACAGGGGATATGTGACGGCCTTGCCTTCCTGACAAGCCGAAAGCGCCACTTCCAGACCGCGAATCTGGGTTTTCAGGGCTTGTCCGAGTCATTTTTTCTCGGCCCATCGGCGTTGTGCTGCAGTTAATCTTTGGTATAAGGTCCATATATCTTAGCAGGTTCCACCCAGGTTAATTTAACCTGCTGAGTCTCTCGGGTCATTTGGATTAACTGTCGATGTAGTTCCGCATTCTCCTTGAGTGCTTTTTCAATGACGGTGCTCAAAATTTGGTAATGATCCATGTCTGATCCAAGGCAGATCATTATGGAATTTATTTTATTTAATAAAAATCATTTATGGGGTAATTTTAATAAATTCCTAATACACTATAATGATTAGGTGAATCCTTCGCTATCTTGTGCAATTAATCTACTGACAAATAAACAAAAATAAACCGTAATATTTATTTTTTATTAAATTCAGTATCGATTTGGATTCCGGTAATATCTACTTGAGTTCCTTGTTGGCGGACTGCGTGTATAGGAGTGATCCCACTCCATTATCCGGCTTTCGTTTTCTCTTCTCATTTCTTTCGGGAGTATTTTCCTTGGGACGGTAACGTTCATAGGCCGGGTTGGTCTGTTCAGTCTTGGGTCGTCGAGTTCAAATGAGATGCCATATGAGGGGCATACCCATCCGTACTCGGGATCAGGTCAGCCGCAATGTCGGTGTTCATCTGGTCCAAGTGGCGTCGAGCCCTTTCCACTTGTATATTGGTCCTCCTCTGATGTTCTTCCAAACGAGCTAGAACATATTCAGCATGACCCCGAAGTTCTCGGGTCGGGTTACGGCCTGGCTCCCTTTTTATCGCAACGTATGGCAGTTCTAGATCTTCAATACTTCCTTGTTGGCCTGACCTCGATTCTCTTACGGGAAAAATCGAGAATCCCGAATTCCACTTCACCTGCCTGCATCGGGCAGCGAAGTGAGATGGGAATCTTACCTTAATTCGGGGTTTTTCTATCCAGGAGTCTTCTAAATAAAATAGTGATAATTATCGTTATTATTATTTCGTAGGGAAAGAGTTCTATTCAAAATATTGGAGCAAAATATAATCGATGAGCGTTAACAATTAATTGCTTCTCAGGTCGGTTTCTCCTTTTATTTTCTATTTATAAACAGGGATCAATGATAACTCGGTGGATGTTTATACAGTAATATTACGGGCGTGCCCTACATGCAAACGTCATTCTTGTCAACATGGCGGGAATTTATTTAAAGACGAAAAACGATTGGATCCATTCCTTCAGCTCGGGTCTTTGTTAGCTTCGGTATTGAATTAACTTGTCAGACAGATCATTTCTCTATTAAAGCATCTGATTTTTTCCGTCATTCGGGTTATGTTTTCCGAAGACCTAATATCTTTCTCTCGTATAGAATATGCACTGCTTCCTCTCATCGTATAACGTGACGGTTTAAAAGGCAACTGGACCTTGGTTTGACTCTACCGCATGATGCAATTATTTGACTTTAGAACGTATTAAGTTTATCTAACCGACTTTGATTTGCCTCTACCATACCATTTTATTCGTTAGATATTGATTCTACCTCAATTTCGCCCTATTTGTATTTAAGAAAACATCGACTCGATTTCATTATGCATTTAATTTAATCAATAAATATGGATTCGATCCATATACTCGAATAATAGGTACATGTCACCCTTTTCACGTAATGAATTTGATTCAGGGTCATGAGAGATATTCAGGACTGATATTAGTCCGACTCGTTCATGAACTTGGACATAAACTCGTTCCCTTTCAGGACACATCCATAACCGGTGTTAATACTACTCTTCCATATAATAAACACATTTAAGGCATAATTTATTCTATCATAGGATGTATTGACAATAATTTTTTCAATTCCGTAGGCTGCATTTGATTATTAAATCTCGATTTAATCCTGTTGTATAGAATGCATGATGGTGAACATTGGATTTCCTCGATTCTTTTCTAGGTAGTAAGCTAAATCACAGGGTGGTAATGCTGGATCGATGTGGAGAGAAGGTAGTATGAAATGATTATTATAAAGTGGGTAAATAATCGAATTTAATCACTTACTATCTATGTTTCCAGTTCTCTGTCCCATGACCACCACTTCTAGATCCGGGTCGTCCGTTCGTGTGGTTGGGCCTCTCCTGGCCGTAGAACATCCTTGTTTCTTATTAGCACTTGTGTTCATTTTCTAAATGTCAGAATTTTGATTGTACAATGAAATGACATACTATTTATATAGTCACTCGTAGACACGTCTGATAATGCATGCATACATATTGGTGGGTTACAGGGTTTCAAATCTTGCTTATCCTCATGGTAGCCCTAGTAACGCCATACAAAATGATTCTGATCCACTTGGCACCCGTTGCTAAGCAACGTTGGTAATGTGTTCAAGTGGTGGATTGTCCGCAAAAATTGAGTATTATCGCTAGTACTGTAGTTGCTCGGACAACCCTCGGGTTCACGAGCTGTCGATAGAAGACCTGCGCTCGCTTTTGATTCTTAGGTCCCATTATTCTCCTATCTCCTTCAAATGTTAACCTATACTCTCATATCATTCATTGTTATGTCTATTCGCATAGTCCTTCTTATCGTTGTCCATGCTGATGATTATTCTTTGGCCTGTACACCCTTTTTTATGTTAAATACACCCACATTATATCTTTCACCCTTATCCCTATTATAACTACAATGTTTCCCATTAATATTACTAGCATTATCATTGTTGCTATTATATATATTACCTTTCTTAATTGTCACTACTAATACCTTTATTAATATTTTTATAGCTATAACTACCATTATATTTATTGTTATTGATACTATGAGTATTACTATTATTATTATTATCATAATTATTATCAATCATTACTGCAAATACCATGATTACTATTATTATTATCATTATTATTATTATTATTATTATTATTATTATTATTAGTATTATTATCAATATTATTATTATTATTATAATTACCATTACCCTTATCATTATCGTTATATTTATTAAGATGTTGTAGGGATCCGTCCTTATTCTTCAGCGTTAAAAAAAATATTTTTCTTATATAAAAATTTTTGTTGTCATCCTTCCGTATCTTTCGGTTTTTGATAAAGTATTTTTGTAAAATCGAAAATTTTAGCAGCGTTCCGCCCTTATTTTACGCATTCCATTTTTGCGTTACTATATTTGGTTAAGTATTTGAATTAGTTCGGAAAATTTGAGCAGCGTCCCGCCCATATTTTCCGCCTCAACTCAAATAATTATTTAATTTTTATTTAAAAACATTATTTTCATGATTTTGGTCGTTCGGATTAATCTTTTTCCGATGGCTATCCATTTTAACTGTTGCAACGATTTCGCAATTTTCCCCGCTACCCATTCCCTCTTTTTGTCCTTAATAGGTAATGAGTGCCCACTGGACTACTCGGTGTTAGAGATTTTGAGCCGATTGTTGTTAAAAATTTATGTAAATTTTACAGAAAACGGATGGTGAAGGAGCAGCCAATAAACTACTCATTTACCCTCCAATTTCCCCTATGTACGGATAATATTGACGTTCCAACTCCTGCGTTCCGCACGCTGAGCCTTCACGGGTACATATCATTGGCGATTTTCCACGCTCTTACACAAATCTGTACTATGTAGATTTTGCTTTCTTGCGTTATGTGTTGGCTGTGGGCCGGAAAATAACAAATAATATTTTACCATATCATTTGGAATAAAAGTTTCGATGCACTAAGGCTATAGATAGAAAATATTTATTCAGCATATTACATCGGCTACATACATTTGAAATTCATTGTATCCCTTCCATAAAATTTACTTCGAAAATCCCATAAATTTAATTCGATAAATCATCTATAAATTCAATTGGAAAAACAAAATTATCCATAAATTTAATCTGAAAAATCATCCATAAATTCAATTGAAAAATTACCCACAAATTTGATTCAAAAAATCATCCATAAATTCAATTGGAAAAACAAAATTATCCATAAATTCAATTTGAAAAACAAAATCATCCATCAATTCGATCTGAAAAGTCATACATAAATTCAATTGAAGAATTACCCATCAATTCCCTTCGAAAAAATCAATTAATAATATTGCACCAGTTGAGAGTGATCGTGTTCAGGCAAAACACTTACCCGTGTTAATTGCCTGAATGCACGGCTCTCAACCAGTTATACAACCAGTTATACAGTTCTGTAATGAAATTTTCTCTCCGAAAAATAAGACTGAAAATTTGTGAAAACATCGGTATTTATACCTATTTTTCTCGCGTGTGAAATTTGATGCAGTAAAACAAAATTCGACCTTGTTATTTTCTAGTAAATTCTATTCGTTAATTTTATTATTTTTTTGATTTATTTTTATAATTTTTTATTTAAGATTTTTATTGAATTATTACTAATTCAAATTTTCGATTTAAATTTCATTTTAATGAACTTTTATTAATTTTTTCAATTTCGTCGAATTTTTTGTGTTTTCTTGTTATATTTGTGTAGGTATCGTGCGAATCTTGGTGCATTTTGTTATTATTTTGATTTTATTTTTATGTTTTTGATTTTATATTTATTTATATTCTCTCAGATTTTAAAGTGTTTAATTGGTGTTGTATATTGTATTTTAAGTTATCTTGGTGCTGGGTTTTCGTGCTGTATTACTGATGCATTTAAACAATTCTCAAGGCTATTTGTGTGCTGGCCCAACAATATTAAATTTTCTGCCTGTAGCGGCAGACCTGGCGCAGAATGATTTACAACAAATTATCCTGGAATGACACAAATCGATCAATAAAATTCTAGAGACACACCCTGCTCGCATTTTCTCTACTACGTGGCGATTTTCTCTCCATACTAATCAATCAATTTTGCCGGGTGTGTTTCTACTATGTTGTTGACTCTTTCTTCTCTAGTTTTATCGATCATGATAACTGGATAGACTACGAGTCACTGTCATTTCCATTCCTAATGGATTTTATTTAAGACTTCTCCCATGGATATCGTGGTCATCTTCTCATTCTTTCGTTTCTGCAAACGGCAGAGTACATTCGGAATTTGCTGTATTCCACCTCTACGTCTGGTACAAGATAAATTATTCCTATACCTCTCATTTAAGTAATTTTTATGTAGGAATCGGGGTTGGATGGTGTTCAAGTCGGAAGCCTATTTATGGTTCCAGCAGGGGTCTTGATTTCAGATGCGTCTTACGCCTATTCAATGCTCAATTCAATCGTCTCTCTGGCCTTTCCCGATTTCTTCCTAATTAATTATGAGTTTTTCTCTGAATGTATTATGAGTTTTCTCTTTATTATTATATGTATGATATTAAATATTTTTCGTTATTATCGGCAAGTTTAGTCTAGTTAATTTCATGATCGGGCATCCTATTGAATAAATTAGGTTTCCTCGTAGTCGAGTTTGGTTTATTGGGTACTTAGATCGGTGTGATAATGTTTCTGTTGATTTTGGGAGAAATCATTATTGGGTTATGGTGATTCAAACTGAATTTGCAATAACTTTAAGATTTTTATGCTCACACAAAATCGCTAGAGATTTAATCCTTAACCCCAAATATTTATGTTCGTTTCAAATGGTCCTTGCGAATAGTTGCGGGTAGCTTAAATATTAATAGTAGTGGGATGTGTCACATCCAGCACATGTCACATCCAGCACAGTACCCCCCCCCCCCCCCCGCTGAGAGAAAATTTTTCTAAGTCCAAAAGACAAAGACCATGACTCATTCAAGGTCATTTAAACAAAGACCATGACTCATTCAAGCTCATTGGATGACTCATCATATTTTTCAAGGTCATTTAAACAAAGACCATGACTCATTCAAGGTCATTGGATGACTCATCATATTTTTCAAGGTCATTTAAACAAAGACCATGACTCATTCAGGTCATTGGATGACTCATCATATTTTTCAAGTCATTCAAAAGTAGTCAAGGTCATTGGATGACTCATCGATTTTTTCAAGGTCATTAAACAAAGACCATGACTCATTCAAGGTCATTGGATGACTCATCATATTTTATAATATATATAATTTTAGTATCAAGTCATTGGATGATCATCATTTAAAAATAATAATTTAAACAAAGACCATGACTCATTCAAGTCATTGGATGACTCATCATATTTTATAATATTTTTTAATTTTAAACAAAGACCATGATCATTCAGTATTGGATGACTCATATATTTTATAATATTTTTAATTTTAAACAAAGACCATGACTCATTCAAGGTCATTGGATGACTCATCATATTTTATAATATTTTTAATTTTAAACAAAGACCATGACTCATTCAAGGTCATTGGATGACTCATCATATTTTATAATATTTTTAATTTTAAACAAAGACCATGACTCATTCAAGGTCATTGGCATGACTCATCATATTTTATAATATTTTTAATTTAACAAAGACCATGACTCATTCAAGGTCATTGGATGACTCATCAATATTATTTTCAAGGCCAATTTTAAACAAAGACCATGACTCATTCAAGGTCATTGGATGACTCATCATATTTTATAATATTTTTAATTTAAACAAAGACCATGACTCATTCAAGTCATTGGATGACTCATCATATTTTATATATTTTTAATTTTAAACAAAGACCATGACTCATTCAAGGTCATTGGATGACTCATCATATTTTATAATATTTTTAATTTTAAACAAAGACCATGACTCATTCAAGGTCATTCGGATGACTCATCATATTTTATAATATTTTTAATTTTAAACAAAGACCATGACTCATTCAAAGGTCATTGGATGACTCATCATATTTTTCAAGCCGGCCATTAAAAATTTATAACAAAGACCATGACTCATTCAAGGGGGTCATTGGATGACTCATCATATTTTATATATATATTTTAATTTTAAAACAAGACCATGACTCATTCAAGTCATTGGATGACTCATCATAATTTTTAATTTCAAGGCCTCATTTAAACAAAGAACCATGACTCATTCAAGGTCATTGGATGACTCATCATTATTTTATAATATTTTTAAATTTTAAACAAGACCATGACTCATTCAAGGTCATTGGATGACTCATCATATTTTATAATATTTTTAATTTTAAACAAAGACCATGACTCATTCAAGGTCATTGGATGACTCATCATATTTTATAATATTTTAAATTTAAACAAAGACCATGACTCATTCAAGGTCATTGGATGACTCATCATATTTTATAATATTTTTAATTTTAAACAAAGACCATGACTCATTCAAGGTCATTGATGACTCATCATATTTTATAATATTTTAAATTTATAAAAAAAACAAGGACCATGACTCATTTCAAGGTCATTGGATGACTCATCATATTTTTAATCGAAGGTCATTGGATGACTCATCAAATTTTATAATATATATTTTTATTTAATTTATATTTAATTAATATACTTTAATTATTTGTTTTAATCAAGTCAATATATTTATTTATTATTTTTAAATTATATTATTATTAAATTTAATTGTTTGTTTTAATCAAGTCAATTATTTTATTTTTAAATTATATTATATTATTAAATTGTTTGTTTTAATGAAGTGAATATTGTTTTAATCAAGTCAATAATATTATTTATTTATAAATTATATTATTTTTATAAATTGTTTGTTTTAATGAAGTGAATATTGTTTTAATCAAGTCAAAATATTATTTATTTTTATTTTTTTTATTTTATATACTATAATTTTTGTTTTAATCAAGTCATAATATTATTATTATATTGTCTGTTTTTAATGAAGTGAATATTGTTTAATCAAGTCAATAATATTATTTATTTATTTTTATTATTTATTTATTTATATACTATAATTTTTGTTTTAATCAAGTCAATATATTATTTATTGATTTTATTTTATTTATGTAATATACTTTAATTTTTTTTTTGTTAAATTAATCAATATTTTTATTTATTTATATTTTAAATTATATTTATTATATTATTGTTATTGTTATTATTATTATTATTATTATTATTATTATTATATTAATATTATTATTATTATTATTTTTTTATTATTATACTTATAATTTGTAAATTTTATTCTATTTATTATTAATTTTTATAAATATTATTATTATTATTATTTATATACTTATAAATTTGTAAATTTTATTCTATTTTATTATTAATTTTTATAAATATATATTATTATTATTATTATTTATTATTATTATATTAATATTTTTATTATTATTATTAATATTATTATTATTATTATTATTATTATTATTATTACTATAATAAATATTTTTATTATTATTTTTATTATTATTTTTATTATTATTATTATTATTATTATTAATATTTATTATTACTATAATTAATATTTTATTATTATTATTAATATTGTTGTTATTATTATATTTTATTATTATTATTATATTATTATTATTATTATTATTTATTATTATTATTATTATTATTATTATTTATTATTATTATTATTATTATTATTATTGTCAAGGTTATTGGATGACTCATCATAATTTTTCAAGGTCATTGAAAAGTAGGTCAAGTTCATTCAAAAGTAGGTCAAGGTCATTCAAAATTTCTCGAGGTCATATTATTTTTAAACAATTTATAATTTTAATTTACTACTTATTTTTATAAGTAGTATATATTTGTAAATTTATTTTATTATTATTTATTTTTATTAATATTATTATTAATATTATTATTACTTTTTATTATTCTATTATTACTTATAAAAAAAAAATTTTTTTTTTTTTAATACTTATAAAAACTTTAATTATTATTAATATTAATATTTTTATTAATTTTAGTATTATTATTATTTTTAATATACTTATTACTTATAAAATTTATTTAAAATTTTATTATTATTAATACTTGAAAACTTTTTATAATATTATTATATTATTTTTTATTATTATTATTATTATTATTTTTAATAATATTATTATTATTATTAATGTATAAACTTTTATTATAAGGAAATAATTTATTATTATTAATATTATTATTAATATTTTTATTATTATTATTAATATTATTATTAATATTGTTGTTATTGTTATTATTATTATTATAATTATTATTATTGTTTTTATTATTATTATTGTCAAGGTCATTGGATGAGTCTTAATTTTTTTTTTTCAAGGTCATTTTAAAGTATGTCAAGGTCATTTAAAATTTCACAAGGTCTTAGTATTTTTAAACATTTTTATATAAATTTACTACTTATTTTTTATAAGTAATGTTTAATGTTTTTAATTTTTATTCTTTAGTATTATTATTATTATTATTATTATTATTATTATTATTATTATTATTATTATCTTATAAGTAGTGTTTTAATGTTTTTTAATTTTAATTTTATTATTATTATTATTATTATTATTTTTATTATTATTTTTATTATTATTATTGTTATTTTTATTATTATTAATAATATTACAAGTTTTTATTATTATTATTTTCATTATTATTTTATATAATTTTCAACAAAGTATATAAAATTAATATTGAATAGAAAAAGTTTGTTCAATTGTGGTTCATAGTATAGAGGGATAGAACAATTGTAAATGTTTGTAAAAAGTTAAAGAAAAATTCTATATTTTTAAGAAAATATGTGCAAATAAATATCAAAACTAATTATGGCTCAAATGTGTGTTGTTAAACCATCGATATGTTACAGTGTTTATGGAAAAACTTTAATGAAAATATGTGTTATTTTTCAACAATTTATGAAATATTTATTTTATGGCTAATAATGTGTATGTGTTAAATCATAAAAATAGTTCAATATTTATGTAAAGTTTGAGATTGTTAAGAAAATGTATATAATTTATGATACACACGTGTTTTTGATTGAAATATGTGTGTTTGTTTTACCGATATAAGAAAAACTATGGACAATTTTTAAGAAAATACACGTAATTTATGATTATCATGGGATTAGAATTTGATTAAAGTTGTGAGAAAGTTGTTAAATTTGAGATAAAACTGATTAATTTGTAAATAATGTTATTATTTTGAAGAAATTTTAAAATAAGACCTTCAGCAAATTGGTAAGAAAATAGTAGTTATTGAGTAATACTTATTAAAATTACCAAAGTTTTATAATTTTTGACAAGTCTTGATAGATCTTTAATAAAATTTGTTAGTACTTTGAATAAGAATTTAAAAAAAAAAGTTTCAACACAGTAGCAAATCGTAAAGAAACTAGTACTTATCAGTTAATTAAATTAACTAAGTTGTAAAATAATTGAAAAAAT
The DNA here is from genome assembly GCA_022537955.1 of Schmidtea mediterranea. NCBI lineage: Eukaryota > Metazoa > Platyhelminthes > Tricladida > Dugesiidae > Schmidtea > Schmidtea mediterranea. The sequence continues at coordinate 229,028,889 of CM039680.1, forward strand.
TTGTTAGATTTTTTAAAATTTTAAGATTGTTAGGTAATTGTTCTAGGTACTTGTTGAATAAAAATTAATGTATTTTATCAACAGCTCATAGTTTTTAATCGTACAATTTCTCTTCATTCCTGGAAATAATCGTAAATATTTAAATTATTCAGAAAATTGTCAATAACAACATAAATAATAGGTAACCAAATATTTTTAAATACTAGTCAATTTTAGTTTTTAATTTAATTACAAATATAATAATAAAATCAAATAAATACTTGAATACATGAATCGAACAATTTCTTAGAACTGAACACGTATCGTATATTTTATTCAGATTCCAATAATATCATTAAAATTAACCAAAATCTTATTTTTATATTTTGAAAACCGTTAAGTCAATGAAAATGTATCGATTTCACTAAGTATCCATCTTTTGACATTGATATATAACCGAATAAATCCTCTTAAAATAAATTCCTCCTCTTGACCTATTGTTTCCCCTTAAAATAAAAAAAAATCGACTCTCAACCAATCATTCCTCTTCAAATGTCATTTTTCACTCCATTATACCAACTATATTCATAATTTTTATAAAAGCCTATCAAGTAGATAATATTTACCTTTTGAATACCAATATTCATTCCAGTAAATTTCTTTAGAAATATTATAAATTACTCTCTTGACCAATCATTTTCCATCAAATAACAATATTTCCAGCCATATTCAATATTTTCATAAAAACAAAATCATAAAAATACCAATTTAGATAATATTTACCCCTTAAAATAACAATATTTAACCAACCAACCCCCTTAAAAATGACAACAAACTTGTTAATTGACTATTTCTCACTAAACTAAATTACTCTCTTGACCAATCATTTTCCATCAAATACACTTACTCTTACCCTACCAACTATATTCATTATTTTTTATAGAAATCACCCTTTAAATAACGATATTTAACCGACTCAGTACCTTAAAAATATCAACAAATCTGTTCTTAATCGATTATTTCCCCTTAAAATATTATAAATTTTGTTCTTAGCCAATTGTTTCTCACTAAAATAAAATAAAATTCTCTTTAAATGACATTAATCTAAGCTATATTCATTATTTTCATAAAAAATCACCGACTTATATCGATATTCAACCGAATAAATTTCTTGAAATCCCCTTAAAATAGAATTCATCTCGTGACCAATCCTTTCCCCCTTAAAAGATCATAAATTCTCTTCTTAACAAATCATTTCTCTTTAAATGACAATATTTCCACTCTCTCAAAAGATTTACACACATATTGATATCTATCTGAACAAATCCCCCTAAAATATTATAAATTCTCCTCTATATTCTCCATTTAGAAAATATTTACCTTTGAACACAGATATTCAACCAACTTAAACCCCTTAAAAATATCAACAACTTGTTCTTAATCGATTATTTCTTAAATATCATAAAATTTACTCTTAACCAATCATTTCCATTGAAATAACATTTCCCCCAACTGCACCAATAATATACATATTTTTAAAAACCTACAAGGTAAAATTTCTTTAGAAATCTATGTTTAACCGACTCTACTCCTTAAAAATTCATCATTCGAATCATATTTACTATATGTATTCAACCAATCAAATTCCCTTAAAATTATCATAAAAATTTGAATTTTACCAATAAAAATAAATTTCTTTAAAGTATTACAAAATTGTTATCATCATTTCCATCGAAAATCACCACAATTTTGTTCTGGCAACAATTTCAAGCAATTAAAAAATTCATCAAAAATGACTAAAATCGAATAAAGTCTATGTTTTCCCACATAAATTAAATTATTGTAAAATATATATCATATTGCTCATTAAAATTAATCAGTAAATCAAGTATAATTCAATAAAATTACCAGTCAACATTAGAGATATATCAATGATTTTCATAACTATACTGATAACCACACTGAGCATCCCCTTAAAATTCTCTAAATTATACTACTTTTGTGATTGATATCCATGAAATCAATTATTAGATTTGAAAATGAAAGTAATTATTGACCCTTTATTTACACTGTAAAAATCAATTAAAATTTTAGGTTTCACTAAAATATTTTTAAAAATTAACTGATTTAATCAACTATTTAAATAGAACATAAAATTATAATTAAAATATCATTAAATCTATCAGTCAAATTGGATTCTAATTGGTAAATAATTATCTTAAATAGATGTTTCATAAACATTTTGATCCTAAATTTATTTATTTATTATTTATTTTTATTTAAAATAATCCTAAAATCAAGTCTAATCTAATAAATTAGGAAGAAATTAATTGTTTCTAAAATTATAGATTTACCCTAATTTCTTCAATAATTTCATTAAAAACATAATCAAACCTTAAATCCATTAAAATTCAAAAGAAAACCATAAAATTCACAAAGATGATTAAAATTTACTAAAATAAATACCTCGTAAAACTAGATATTACTTAAATTATAATAAAATTTCCCTAAAAGCTCTAATTGATTTACATAGCCTAAAATTATTTTATTTTTGTCGAGTAAAAACCTAATCTATTGAAAGATGTAATTTATTTAGTTAAATTTTCATTGAAAATAACAAGTCAACAAATGGAATTTTAATTAGTAAAGATTATATTCTATAAAGAAAATTTTCAGTGAAGAAGTAATATTGGTGAGATAGTACATTAAGTGACTAAAATCGTTGAAATTACTGAAAACAGTGGGATAGCTAAGATATCTACTAAATAGATGAAATATCAATTGATATCTTAATAACTTACAAGGGTAATATACTTTGAATGGAGAAAATATACATCGAAGAGAAAAATATTCGTTGACGAGGAAAAAACATTCATTGAATAAGGAAAACATTAATTGAAGAGAGAAAATATTCATTAAAGAGGAAAGCAATCATTAAAGTGAGAAAATATGAATTGAAGCTAACAAATATTCAGTGAATCGAGAATTGCTTATAATAAATTAGTCGGTAAAATTTCTCAATGATGAGATGAAATATCAATTAAATATTGTGAAATACTTGAAATAAATGGTCTGAATTATTCAATGATCAACAAATATACATAAAAGATGAAAATATTTACTGAAAATCAATTGTACTTTAAGAGTGTATTAATTACTATTATATTAAATTAAAACTTTTTAACAATTGAGTAGATTTCATCGGTTAATTATATTTAAATAGGGATATATATTTTTGATGGATACAATTTAATAATAATAATATAATTTAAAAATAAAATAATTGACTTGAATAAAACAAACAAATAAATTTAATAATAATATAATTTAAAAATAAATAAATAATATTATTGACTTGATTAAAACAAATAATTAAAGTATATTAAATAAATATAAATTAAATTAAAAATATATATTATAAAATTTGATGAGTCATCCAATGACCTTGAAAAAATATGATGAGTCATCCAATGACCTTGAATGAGTCATGGTCTTTGTTTAAAATTAAAAATATTATAAAATATGATGAGTCATCCAATGACCTTGAATGAGTCATGGTCTTTGTTTAAAATTAAAAATATTATAAAATATGATGAGTCATCCAATGACCTTGAATGAGTCATGGTCTTTGTTTAAATGGCCTTGAAAAAATATGATGAGTCATCCAATGACCTTGAATGAGTCATGGTCTTTGTTTAAAATTAAAAATATTATAAAATATGATGAGTCATCCAATGACCTTGAATGAGTCATGGTCTTTGTTTAAAATTAAAAATATTATAAAATATGATGAGTCATCCAATGACCTTGAATGAGTCATGGTCTTTGTTTAAATGGCTTGAAAAAAAGATGAATCCAAGACTTGAATGATCTGGTCTTTGTAAAAAAATATATAATAAAATATGATGAGTCATCCAATGACCTTGAATGAGTCATGGTCTTTGTTTAAAATTCAAAATATATATTATAAAATATGATGAGTCATCCAATGACCTTGAATGAGTCATGGTCTTTGTTTAAAATTAAAAATATTATAAAATATGATGAGTCATCCAATGACCTTGAATGAGTCATGGTCTTTGTTTAAAATTAAAAATATTATAAAATATGATGAGTCATCCAATGACCTTGAATGAGTCATGGTCTTTGTTTAAATGATTAAAAATATGATGAGTCATCCAATGACCTTGAATGAGTCATGGTCTTTGTTTAAATGGCCTTGAAAAAATATGATGAGTCATCCAATGACCTTGAATGAGTCATGGTCTTTGTTTAAAATTAAAATATTATAAAATATGATGAGTCATTCCAATGACCTTGAATGAGTCATGGTCTTTGTTTAAAATTAAAAATATTATAAAATATGATGAGTCATCCAATGACCTTGAATGAGTCATGGTCTTTGTTTAAAATTAAAAATATTATAAAATATGATGAGTCATCCAATGACCTTGAATGAGTCATGGTCTTTGTTTAAAATTAAAAATATTATAAAATATGATGAGTCATCCAATGACCTTGAATGAGTCATGGTCTTTGTTTAAAATTAAAAATATTATAAAATTGATGATATCAATGATTGAATGATCAAAAAAAAATATAATAAAATATGAGATCCAATGACCTTGAATGAGTCATGGTCTTTGTTTAAATGACCTAGAAAAAATCGATGAGTCATCCAATGACCTTGACCTACTTTTGAATGACCTTGAAAAATATGATGAGTCATCCAATGAGCTTGAATGAGTCATGGTCTTTGTTTAAATGACCTTGGAAAATATGATGAGTCATCCTATGACCTTGAATGAGTCATGGTCTTTGTTTGAATGACCTTGAAAAAATATGATGAGTCATCCAATGACCTTGAATGAGTCATGGTCTTTGTTTCAATGACCTTGAATTAGTCATGGTCTTTGTCTTTTGGACTTAGAAAAATTTTCTCTCAGCGGGGGGGAGGGGGTACTGTGCTGGATGTGACATGTGCTGGATGTGACACATCCCACTACTATTAATTTATATTTAACTCGTCTATTCCGAATTGTTATGGGGATAGTCTCGGTTGGCCGAAATATTAAATTAGGGTTAGCTAATTTACGTTTAATTTAATTTAATGCGGTGGTAGTCGTAGTATAGGACCTTCATCGTTATTTATTAAATTTGGGTTGTGATTGCGGTTTCTAAGTCACTCTGGGTCATCGTTTTCGGGAAATTAGTCAATTTTACGGATTTTAAGTGCTACCTCGTTTTGCTATCCTAACTTAAAGATTTATTTATTTAATGACATAACAACCATTTCCGATCCCCTAAGTCACTCTGGGTCATTGTTTTCGGGAAATTAGTCAATTTTACGGATTTTAAGTGCTACCTCGTTTTGCTATCCTAACTTCAAGATTTATTTATTTAATGACATAACAACCATTTCCGATCCCCTCCCACTCTGTTTCCCTTATTTGACCTTAGGATAGATATGTCGATGTTATGATTTTATGAGTGCCCACTGGACTACTCAATGTTTGTGATTTTTAGCCGTTATGTGAAAATGATTTTATTTTGGTCGAATTTACGTATTTTAGCGAATATAAGCCTCACATATCTATAGACCGCATCTGACAATTTACAATTTCCCACGAGATCTCAATATATAAGCCGCATCCCATATATAAGCCGAGGCTTTAACGTACTAACGGGGATATTATAAATATTTAATATTTTTGTATAAATATATATTCATCTTAGTTGGAGAGCATCAGTAATTTTTTTAAATAAAACAGACAACAATTGAAACAAATACATTATTAATAAAGGAGAACAACTGCTTTTACAAAATGAAATTTTGGTGGCCGCTATCCAATGAGTCTAATTTTATTGAATGACTATAAAATTACAAAAGCAAAAGGAACGCTTTATGAAATCACTGTTCTCATTCCTATACAACCGCAATTAAACTAGAAGTAATAAGATATGCAGAAGGAAATTGGAATCGATTAAAGGTACATGATTATCAAATTGAATAAACGAATGTCAGACACTTGAGAAAAGAAGAATAAATTAAAAGTTCGAATAACCCTGCAGGTAGATCAAGGAAAGCGTTTTGGTCAAATCTTGACATTCGATATAAAGACTAGGTTTTACAGCCAGGACCCGATAATAAACAAGTTTCGACAGTAAAATTCAGATTCAAAGCACTCAAAATAGCGAGACTTCCCAATGAAAGCTAGTTTTAAAGCTGGAACCAATTAGTGCTACAAATTCATGAAAAGAAACAATTTGTCCGTTTTCACTGTCACATGAGTTATACAGCAACTGCCTGTTGATTGGTAAGAGAAGAGCAGAGAGAAATTTTCAAGAATTACTTGTTTGACCTTAAATATTATTTGTATTTTTTCGAATTTATTTTTGAATCATTATTCTTTTTGACCCTTAAAAAGTTAGTTTTTAGTACATTTAACAAGTGGGATAATAAGTGCCAACTCGAAAATTTGAGTTTCTATTTATTAATTTGTGATGTTTTCGCAAAGTGATGCAGTTTCAAAATGCCAAAACATTCGCTGTGACAATATTGCTCATTTTTAAATTCAAAGTCCATTTATTAATACTTTTGCACAATTCAGCTTATTTAAGAGATAGGATAAACACAAATAAATAACGACATTTTACAATTCTATTCTTTTAATCAATTATTATTTATCTTTAAAAGATTGTAAAAGACAAACTTTTATTTGAATTTATCAAAAACAATCGAGATAAACTATTGCTCCAGTAAAATGAAATAAACACAAATTAAAAAATATCTCCGTCAGCATGTAGAGTATTATTTAAATATCTCAATCGTTGAAAGTGCTGGTTAAGTTCTACTAAATTAGTCGAAATGCTACTATTAACATAACGTTCTAATATTCCATTTGAACGAGTTAACAACACTAGAAAAATCGATATACAGTCGACAATGCATGCAATGTGAATACTGTTTTTGATTTTCCTAGCATCATCGATTAATGCACTGTTTTTAATAATTTCAAAATTTTTCAACATATCATGACAAAAATATTCAGCGAAAACTAAAATGATAAATAAAATAGATTGAAAAAATATAATACTAAAAGTTCTGATATTACAAATTTGAATCATATCATTTTAAGTCTCTTATAAGATATACATTTTAAACAAATTTGACACTAATTATTTAAAAAATGATAAATTTTTTTAGTTGTAGGATTCTTACATATATACTTTAAAATTAAATTATAAAAAAGTTAAATCCAAATCATTTTTAAAAGAATTTAATTTCATCAATATTTATTTTATAAAAGTGCAAATAACTAATTATTTAAACACAAGATAATTTAAATATCTTTTGGGTTTTTATATAGAAAGTCGGTGCTTAGGTCTGACTCCTTGGTGTCCTTCTTTAATCGATTTATTTAACCCAACAAAATAAGATTTATTTCAAATTTATATATCACAACTTTATTCACAACTTTCAAAAAAATCGATTCTGTGGAGTTGGTGGTAGTTATTGACCTTAACTCCAATCATATAACATTACTCGACCGCCAATGGTTACCCGTTGCTAGGCAACGTTGGTGCTGTAACCAATGGTTCTATGACCGTCAAAGGTAAGCTTTGTTTCCAAAACTGCTAAGACCCGGTCTACAGCTGGTTCAGCGAGCTACCGATGGAAGGTCTATGCTCGTCTTATCTCTTTTAGGTCCCTTATTTACTTTACTTCAGTTCCCGCCCTTAGTGGTCCTCAGAGAGATTCATTCACAGCATCCGTGTATTTACTTTGGGAAATAAACAAACGACAAAAGAAAGGTTTTTATTCATTCAACTTATTACACAATATAAACAGTTCCCGTCTTAGTGCAATTTCTGTTGTTTCTGTTGTTTCCTTTCAGCCCTTACCGGCCTTGCACGGGATTTTAGTTGGTTCGATTGATCTACTGGACTCAACGCATTTTTGTAGGCCACTTGGGCAGGGGCGAACACCAAGGGATAGGTGACGGTCTGTCCTTCCTGGTTGGCCGCTACGGACACTTCCAGCCCTCGAATCTGGATCTTCTGGGCTTGGTTCAGGGCTCTCTCTTCCTGCCAGCCCTTTTGTGTCGTGTTGATTTTTTAATAGAGCCGTTTCACTCTAAACGGCTCGGACCAGTTGGCCTTTATCCGCTGCAACTCACGGCTCAATTGAATGCAATACTGATGTAGATTAGTGTTCTCTTTGCGAAGATCCTTTAACTCCCTTCTAATTCCTTGCATGGCGTCCATCACCGATTTTCCTAAATGAAAAAAGTATTTGATAATGCATAGGGTTACTCTTAACAAATTATCAGTGAATCAGAGTCCTAACAATGCCATTAATTTTCATTCACCACTATCCCGGAGTGAGTTTAATTATAATAGTCTTATTTTTGGGTGAAACATTGTTATCCGAATTATTCAGAACAAGTTGAAAATACATTGACAGAAAGAAACTCGTTTATTTAAATAGAGAACACCAACGATTTTAATTCAAATGCGGTCTTTTGCTGGTTAAACGCCTACGAGAGTAGTCATGTTCTTCTGTACCCGGTCCTCCAATATATCTCGAATGTCTGGTTGCAACAGACTCTTCGGGAACACCAGATGAACGGTTGCGTCGCTCTCTAGTAGGGCCGGATATCGGGGATCATGGGCCACTCCGTAGTTAGGAAGACGCCCATCAGAACTTGGGATACGCCAGTTGGCGATATCCCGATTGATTCTGGCTAGGTGCTCTCTTTGGCGATTTTCTAGAAATCTGTAGCGCCATTCCAATTGTTCAAGGCGGTGGAGCTCGCCTTCTGCATTTTGCCTGATTTCTCGTGCTGGGTTTCTGCCCGGCTCCCTTTTGATGAGAATGCTGAGGAGCTTGATATCCACGTCTCGTCCACTGGCGTTCCAGCATGGCCATTCGGGGGTATCGTACGTCGATATAGTATAGCGCCGATCCCATAACACTTGTCGGTATCTCCCGACAAATCTGGTTGGCACTGTCAGAGTAGTGCGGCCTACGTCGTTCTAGCCGTTACTATGGGTACCTATTAATATTAATAATGGTGGTTTCTGAGTGTTGATATTTTGAACTATATGGTTGTTACCCAGACAACCCCATACAAATATTTTTCGCCTGCCACTCGACACCCGTTGCTAAGCAACGTTGGAACTGTGTTCGAGTGGGTAGATCGTCTGCAAAAAGTGAGCGCTATTACTAATGCTATAATTGACCAAACGATCCATGGGTTCAACGAGCTGCCGATAGAAGGCATGTGCTCGATTTCGATTTTTTTGGTCCCAGTTTTATAAGAATATTATACAAACGACTGAATAACATTCCATTTTTCCTTTAATTCGAAAATTTGAGCAGCAATCCGCCCTTATTTTACTGTTTATAAGAATAATATACTAACAACTGAACAACATTCCATTATTTCTGTAATTAGAAAAATTTGAGCAGCGATCCGCCCTTATTTTATGGTTTTATCCGGATATTCTATCAATTATTGAGCCGAATTCTACTTTTACTTTGCTAACTTTGATAAGTATTTTAGTTGATTCGGAAAATTTTAGCAGCGTTCCGCCCTTATTTTACAGTTTTATGATAAAAGTTTCAATTATTTCCGAAAATTTGTGCAGCGTTCCGCCCATATTTTATGGTCTCAATTCAATATAATTTATTTAATCCTTACAAACCATTTAAAACATTATTTTCCATGATTTTAGTCGTTCGGATTAATCTTTTTCCGATGGCTATTCATTTTAACTGTTGCAACGATTTCGCAATTTTTCTCCGCTACCCATTCCCTCTCTTTGTCCTTATGATCTATTTATGTTCATATTATATTTTATGAGTGCCCACTGGACTACACGGTGTTAGTGATTTTGAGCCGATTACTGTTAGAGATTTTTGGTCTATTTTTCAGGAAACGGATGGCGAAGGAGCAGCCAAAACTACCTCCCCACCTCCCAATTTCCCCTATAAATGGACAATATTGACGTTTCGGCTACTGCGTTCTCACGCCGTAGCCTTCACGGGCACGAACTAATGGCGATTATACACGCACTTACACAGTTCGATAGATTATTTGTAATTTTAATTACTTGCAGTTTGTTTTTGGCTGTGGGCCGAAAAATAAAATTAAAAAAATTAAATGTTACAATCTATATTTGATAAAAGTTTCGAGGCAAAAACGTATATTCTTCATATAAATTCTTCATTCATATTATAAAATTCCATAACTGCAGGCAATTGAAAAAATACTACAGATTCTTGATATAGACTCTTCATTTCATATCATAAAATTCCATAACTGCAGGCAATTGAACAATTACTACAGATTCTCCATATAAACTCTTCATTTCATATCATAAAATTCCATAACTGTAGGCAATTGAACCATTACTACAGATTCTTCACATAAACTCTTCATTTCATATCATAAAATTTCATAACTGTAGGCAATTGAAAAATACTACAGGAAAGTAATACCACAAATCGACAACGGTAATTTAAAATCAATCTGACCAGCTACAGCTAACAGTAGAATTAAATTTGTCTCTCTGCACACAGCCTGTTAATTTTGGTCTGATCTTGTCTGGTCAGTTTGGCTGTACACAGTCTTTCAATTTGGTTGAAATTTGATTGTCAATTTTGTGCTGAAAATTTGTGAAAACACATCAGTATATATACCTACAATTCGACCTCAACCTTGCGTGTTATTTTTATTGCGATTAAACAAATTTTACCTTGAAATTATTTGTGTTATCTAAATTAAATTTTTATTAATTTCTTAATTTAAATTGGTAATTTATTTTTAACATTTTTAAATAAATTTATTCAACCAAAAAATATTTGATTTTTATTCATTTAATTCATTAATTTTTACTTTTATATAAATGGTCATTTTACGGTCAAATTTTTCTTTTTATTATGTTATGTTTTTATGTAGATTTCGTGCGGTTCGTGATGCATTTTGTATTTATTTTATTTTACTTTTATGTTTTTAATTTTATATTTATTTATATTCTCTCAGATTTAAAAATGTTTAGTTGGTGTTGTATATTGTATTTTAAGTTATCTCGGTGCTGGGTTTTCGTGCTGTATTACTGATGCATTTAAACAATTCTCAAGGCTATTTGTGTGCTGGCTCAACAATAACAATGATTTATCAAAACATAGCTTCACGCCTCCCATGATTATTTGCGATGCGACTTAACAGGAATATAATGAAGGTAAGCACTTAGTCTGCCTTTAACTAGTGGTGGAAATTGCTAACGTATTTAATGCGTTCGCAGTGGACTTATTTACCCTATCGTTAATTTATCTTCCCCCATCTACTCACCCTGATTAAGTTAACTCGTGGTTTCGATTGCTTCTATGATATGGAATTCGGTTATTTCCATGGGATTAGCTGGTTGGGTGCAATGAATGCCCGATTTATTCATTTCATAAAGGCTTCATCCTAGTCTAGCTTATTTGACACTGAATCGGTAGATCGTAGGTCCTATTAAGTAAACCGTTCTAAGTGATGTATCGAAAATCAAATCTAACATTAATTTCTTCAAAAAAAAAGGAATAATAAAATTGTAGATATTTTAAGTCAGATAGACCATTCATAAATAAATGTCAATTACAAAATATTTAATTAATTATAATTGATTAAAATGTTTAATTATTCTAAAAGAAATTAACTCCATGGTAATAACGAGTTAAATGATGATAAAAACTAAACGTTTAATTATTTTAACCTGTCTATGACACGTTGAGAGTAACTGAGATTGTTTAATCATCTGAAATGTAGTAAACCACTTACTAAAGCGGGTTATGATCAAAAAAATGTCGGGTCATCGATATGAATAACTCCATGATTGTGCAACTTGTCATGTTTACCTGTAATGGATACTCTCTCGGTAATGTTAAGCCGAATGGTTTTTCTACATTTTATTTCTCTATTTTAGATGAGGAGGGATAGTAGGGTCGGACGAAAAATTGGTACTTCAATCAGGAGAAAATATTTCCAGCTAATTAAGAGAGTTTGTTACAGCTGTACCGAGTTCAGTTGGTAGGTAGATCATTCATGAAAATACATTAAAATGGAAAATTTTTTGACGTAACAACTAAGAGCAATATGGATTCGACTCCATATATATATCTAGCAACCAGCCGTGCTGCCACGTGGCCAATGAGATAATTCAGTGGCCGCTAGTGATTGGTGGATTCTCATTATTTTTCTTTCATCGATCAAGTGGGCAGAGAATTCTTACAATCCACTTCATGTGCGCATTGAATACTCCTCCGGTTTTTCTGCTCTGGGATTCGTGTCACATTTTTCTATTTTAACGAACTCCATGAGCTAATGTGGGATTTTTTGGAAAAATGCATTTCTCTCGGATTCAGATCGTAATTGGAATTTTTTGGTAAAATAATGCATTATCTCTTTTACTTTAATTTGATTTCGCAGATTTTAGTGGCCCTCCTATACCAGTTGAAAATGGCTGTCCGATTTCGAGGACAAGTATATTCTATTTGCTGTTCAAAACCATATAATTGATCGTTATGGATGTTCGGTTCAGGAGCGCTGATATGTCGTCGTTATAAGAGAAATATAAATTATGTCTTTTCTCTTTTAATTTTGTAAAATATCGAAAAACAGCTTATTTCCATGCTTGTGGATTTCGCTTATTCATCTTCCACAATGGTTGTGGTCTGCCTCGGACGTATAATGAATTGTTATATTAGTATTTCAGATGGAAGCTATTTTGCAAGCCCTCATTTTCTCTGGTTTTATCTTATTAACTTGACTGTTTTATGTTTTTATTTATTTTTCATGGCTTAATTTGAGTGTTTGACGACCTAACTAGTGTTGGGCCAGTACAAACTTTTGTTTAAATGGATTGGAAACAGCACGCAAACATAACACGCACGTTTTAAAATCAGACCCATAAACACCTAATAAACACCTAAAATGCGAGAAAACACAATATTTTAACATATAAAATAGAAAACATAAAATTAAATTAAAATATTAACAAACGCACCAAGATATGCACGAATTGACATAGAAATAACACGATAACAAAAGATATGACCGAAAAAGTGACAATTTACGAAAAATTAAAAGAGTTCATGAATAAATCGAACAAAAAAAAATAATTTTAATCAGAAATGATTGAAATTAAAAATAAATGAGTAAATTGTAAAAGAAATCGAAAAATAATAATAAATTAGAAATAAATTAGATACATAATGGCAAGGTCAAATTTTGTTTTAACGCATAAAAAATAACACGCAAGGTTAGGGTCACAGAACAGGTATAAATACCAATCCATTTTCACAAAGTTTTAATGCTTTTCACTCAGTGAATAAATTACTTTTTGCCAGAGCAATTTTATTCAAAGGAGCAACTCTCGATAACTGTTTTCATACTGCGAAATCAAGTAACTTAATGTAAGCTCTACTTGATCGTATGTGTGGGGACCTCTTGTCGTATGTTGATATGTATGAACCGACTATGAATGAACTATGATGCAATTGTTTCAACAAATATATGTATTATGAAAAACGAATCTTCAGTTTTATGTCGAAATTTTTCTGGCCCACAGCCACACATCACACAAGAAAGTAAAATCATAACATAACTAGTCACACTGTGTAAGTGCGGTTTCTCCGCCCATAGTGTGTGCCCGTGAGAGCTCTGTCGTGCGTAACGACGGATTTTGAACGTAAATATTCTACCCATTATAGGGGCAGTGGGAAGATTAAGAACTAGTCTTTTGGCTGGCTCTCTTTCACCCATTTCCCGTAAAATTGACCTAAAATATCTAAATACAAATCGGCTAAAATGATAACACCGAGTAGTCCAGTGGGCACTCGTAAAATCTAATATGAACACAAGAACCTTAGGACTAAAATTAAGGCTCGGGTAGTGGGGACTTGAAACCGATGCGATGCAGATAAATTTAATAACTAAATGGTAATTAATTTGATTTAGAGTAATTGAATCCATAACTTAAACTCGACGCGACTTAAATAAATTAATAAAACGATGGATTTATAACTAAATTTGTGACCAGAACCTACTATAACGAGAATACTTTTGTAAAGTAATCGAAGGATAGTAATTAATTAAATAAAATGATCCATAATTAAACTACTCATGTAATGAAAATTAAGTAAAACTTCACAAGCATTAATGATTTGAATTATCCTCGGATTTAATCTAAATTAACGAAAAATTATGAATAAGAAGCCAGAAAAGATGGAGTAAAGGACCGAAACTGCAAACGATAGAGTAGAAATAACTGATTCCGAGAAAAATTACGACAGGATATAGATTCGCTAACATTTCATAAAAGTAATAGTAATTAAGGCATTAGGCATTGATGAATCGTAAACCAAATTAATGATTAGATTTAAATCCCTTTAACCAATTGAAAGATAAAAAGGTAATTAATGGATCCAAGGATAATTCAATGAGTTAGATAATAAAATTATACTATCAATAGCAGATAAAAAGCGACCAAAATAATCATATTATACGCACCTGACATGAATAAATAAATTAATATGAATGATCCCCACAAGGATAGTAGATAAATAACAATGAAATATCACAATATAGTTCATAGATGAAAACAAAAGAGCTCAGCTTTCATGAGAGAATCCGTGATAATTCGAATGCGATAAATTTCCCACGAATAATATTGAACCTTTAAACCCGTATAAAACTTGAGACACCCTGAAATTGATGGAAGTAATAAAATCAGAAGTTCCGACCAAATTAGCAAACCATATAGTTCCATATCACAACCCAACGAAACATCAGAGTAGAGATTTGGACTCTTCCCCAACCTCGGTATTCTCTTCATCGAATAGCAGTCGTCGAATATTCCACCCAGCAGTTTCTCCCTGACCAGCACGTACAATTGAACGTTTTCAGAAATAACAGTATTCACGAGTAACTTGCAATAGAGTGTCTTCTTTAATGCACCGACGTCGAATAGGAGCAATAATCTAGGTGGAAAACGTCCTAAAAGTCCATTCGTCGATTTAACAACGAGATTAGCCACGTACTAATCCATAGAAAGAATAACCCGATCGTAATTTATACTAAATAAATTACAGACAGGTCATAGTCTGAGTTTACAGCAGAATAAATCAACTACAATCCGACGCGAATGACAGGTAGATGACGTTAATCACACAAGATCGCAACAACAAAGGCGATAAGGTGATCAATAACAATGGACTTTCACCGCCAACCTGAACAAATAATAAATAATAATCGACATCAATGATAAATTGCAAATAACTTATAAATATTATAATAACATGTAATCGCGAGAAAGAATAAATTAAATGCCAGTCACTCACTCCACCACGCCCTCGCAAATAAAATTATGAATATAAAAGAAAATAGAAGAAACTCACATCGCATACCGCATAAACTTCGATGAATCACCAATCAACTAATACCGATCGTATTAGTTAACTAAAATTCACCCATATCGATACTTCATTGAAGTAAAATAAATTACTAACATCCATAATTTGCATGCGCAGGCACGTCGAGAAATGATTTGTAATTAAATCTTTTATATGTTTAGATCGCAGAGACCCGTATGGCAGTTGGCACGACAATTCCCGAGTGACTCTCCAGATTCCGAGCGCTTCCGCCGCTCGATACCGCCAAGTGCTGTGGGATAACGGATATCTGTTATCCACCTATGGAGACTCCAGTTGGCCAAGAAGATCAGAATACCAAGCCGAAGAGATCGAATTACCGAGTATCGCGATTAAGCGCGAGCCGGGCAAAATTCCAGCACGAGAAGCCCGCCAGCGAGCCGAATTCACAGCCATGAAGATGGAAGAGTTAGAAAGAAAATACCACCGGAAAGCGGTGTTAGCCAGACAATGGTTAGCTCAAGTGAACAAGGACATAGCAAGTGGAGCTATCCCGAGCACCGATGGATTCCCGCCAGAATATGGAGTGTCCTTCGAGTTAGACGACCCGAAGCAGATGCAGATGACAGCACCGACTAAATTGGTGTTACCGGAAAAACTCATTCAGTCAACACTTCGAAATCGACTCGGATCCCGTCAAACAGGCGATCATACGTATGCGAGCAGGCATCCCCAGTGGAACTCCAATAACAACAATAGCAGAAACAAACGTTTCAATGACCATAAATGAATTGAACCGATATGTTTTAGTTTTGATAACAATAAATGTTTATGTTTCACGGGTTGTTCAATTTTCAGTTTTATAAATCAACTACTTTGATACTAGTGTAACTAAAGAATATAAATTTTCTGCCCCTTTGCAATAAATTTCTAAATATTTTATAGACAATAAATGATATAGAAAGATAAAATGTTTTTTTTCTTTTATTAAACCTTGACCAACCAGAGAGTTAACACCAACTAATTGAGACGCATGAGACGCAGCCGATAATACATCGTAAAAATAATTAAGAGAGAGGATCAATAGGAGTGAATTAACATTGTAAGCGACTAATCATTTAAATATTGTAATTTTAGAAATGAAAGCCACGAAAATATTACATCAAGAGTTGAAAGAACTTCGACGAGAAAATCAGCACCTACACCGACAACTCCTACAACAGAGTCGAGAGATACAACAGCTGAAAGCCACTTGGGCCGAACCCGCAAAGATAAAAGCATTGTACCAGCGCCTCACTGCCGCACAACAGGGCTGGAAAGAGGAAAGAGTGTTGAACCAGGCACAGCGAACACAAATAAAAGGACTGGAGGTCGCCCTGTGGGCATGCAAGGAAGGAAATGCAGTGACTTACCCTCTGGTATTCGCTCCGGCACAATTAGCCTATCGTGACCAAGAAAAAACCCAATCAACGAACAAGAAACCCCGATCACACGCTCGACCAGGTCGAACCGAACGGTTGCGAAGACGCGCCCAAGGAGTGGCCAAATGAAATAATAAACTCACGTCTGATGATAATTTGATTTGTTTGATATAAAAAAAAAATAAATTTTTTGTTTAGTTCATTATGTCACTATTTGTAAATAAATATAGCAGCGTAAAGTATTAAATAGGAAGTAATGAAGGGACCTGAAATAGAAGACGAACATAGGCCTTCTAACGGCAGTCCGCTGAACCCGACATAGGACTAACCCTTAGCAGTTCTGATATCGGAACTCACCTTTGGACTTCCTGTGACCAGTGGTTACAGTACCAACGTTGCCTAGCAACGGGTAATCATTGGCGGAGCAAAACACTATTTTGTATGTTTGGGGGTGAAGGTCATCCACACCATAAACCCCACACTGGCGATAATTTTGGGAAGATTCTTACGGAAAAGGTAAGGTTGCCTGGCTAGCCTGTATTGCAGAGCTTATGAGGGATTATCTATCGAGGTGGTTACCATAGGAAGGTCAAATCATTGTCGGTGCAACTATCATTATCCATTATTATCCCATTTGTCATCATTATCAAAAGGTACCCGCTATCTCGTTCGCGGAATAATTACTCATAAGGAATTTTCGATATCTAGTAGGGTTCGACGCATTTTTACAAGTTAACTAACGTAAGATTATATTTAATGAACCTTTGATAAGATATTAGGGTAATTTTAGGTCGTCTCGATTCTATATTAATTAATCATTAGGTTTTTTTGCATTTTTCCGTTACATCGACTTCCGCAAGCCCCTCTCCCGTTAACCTCAAGTTGATCTTAGGGGTTTTGTATGTCGACGTTAGAGTTTAAGAGTGCCCACTGGACTACTCGGTGTTATTATTTTAGCCGATGAGTAGTGATATTTTAGGTCGATTTTTCGGGAGTAGGTGGAAAGGTACCCAACCAAAAGATTGACTCCCGATCTCCCTTCTGCCCCTATGATAATGAATGAATTGACGTTCGATGCCGTCGTTACCCACGGCGAGATCTCTCACGGGCACGTGCTATTGGCGGACTTACACCGCACTTACACTGCTCGATCTTTATGTAGGATTTTACTGACTTTTTGGTGTGTGGCTGTGGGCTGGAAAAATTTCGACTCATTTACGTTCGACAAATTCTACAATACATATATTTCGATTAATAATTAACATTCATTTCATATTCATTTGCACACTGGTAAGTCATTCCTGCTTACCTTCGATAAATACGTTCGTAAATTTCAAGTAGTGTTCGATTTAAGGATGACGAGTATTCGAGTTTTGTTAGAACTGTTCGAGTGACTATTGAGTGATTAGAACTGATTAAACCGAGTTTAACTGGTTAAATCTAATTTAATGGTTGTTAAAATTCGGTGAAAATGAATCGCTATATATACCTATTGTGTGACCCTAACCTTGCGTGTTAAATTTGATGTAGTAAAACAAAATTTGACCTTGGGAATTTCTTTGTATTTTCTAACTCTAATTTTCTTATTTTTTGATTAAGTTTGGCATATTTAGTTTTTAGTTTTTAATTGAATTGTTTCCAATTCAAATTATTTAATTTTATTTCCAACTTTCATGAACTTTCGCTTTTTTAAATGAATTGTCAAATTTTGGTCAAATTTTGGTCAAATTTTGGTCAAATTTTGGTCAAATTTTCGTGTTTTCGTGTTATTTCTGTGTTGGTTTCCTGCGGATCTTGTTGCATTTTGTTATTATTTTTTTATTTTTATGTCTCTAATTTTAAATCTGCGTGTTGTGTTTGCGTGCTATTACCGATTCATTTAAACAAACTTTAGTGTTGGCCCAACAATTCAATTCACAATACTCTACACAATTACTCTGCACGATTTCACAAAATTCAATGCTTAGGAATACGTCTTCCAAAGGGAGATGTCCCTGACGGGTACACAATTTGTTTGGCTAGTTGATTTATCTTTAAGTTTATTACTTCCTTTATTCCGCTCTCTGAAATATTCTCTTCGACCAACTGGCCATTTTGTTTATCTGCATTTTCTTTTCATACTCATCTCGCAAATCAAGTCACCCGCAAACTAAATAGGTTTTTGCATTTCTAAAATCTCTGTCCAAAACCAAATTAGTTATTTCTGGGCTACCGTGGTTTCCATTTGTTTATAAATATTATTTTGGTGGCAGGTTCCTCTTTTATCCCGGTTTCCTTCGTCAACCAATTTCGTTTTCCGTAATTAGAAAATTTGTTGACCCTCAAGGTTTCTCACACTGTTCCTGTTTTTGTTGGCTCGGACTTCCCATTAGCTTGGGTTTCCAATTAGCCAATTAATTTTTAATTAATTTCTATTTTTATTCAATATTTCCTTTTGGGACCCCCAATTAATTTAACTTTATTATAGTTGGATTCGTCTCGTCATTTGGCATCCGCCCATACCAGTTTCCCCCGATAAATATTTATTTTAAAATTTTAATTGATTTTCCATTTTAATTATTATTTCGAATATCAATGTTTTTATTGATTTTCCATTTTTAGTTTTGTGAGTTTTGTTAACCCCAACATATCTTAACTCTCCCTTCTTAATATTTTCTCCACTTCTTCAGCCACTCGATTCTTTTATCTTTCGTTCCGTCTTGGGAACGAAGTTCGACTCGATGCGGAGATAAAAATCAAACGATTTTGAATGGGCCTTCGTGATGCGGTTCCTTGCGCACTAATACCTCCTCCCACCTTAAAAACACGAGCGCCAATTTTTGACGTGTCCATAGCTCCCATATTATCTGCAGCTTTATCTGAGTTATGTCTCTCATTTCCCATCAATTCTCCTCTAGAGTGTAAATTAATACTTCGCGCCTGACTCACCCTAACCCCCGCACTCCAGGCATAAAGTTTTTTAAATACATTAAGTACAAAAAATTTTAGAGGTCAAAATTCAAGATCATTGAAACAAAGTCAATGAGTCATGGTATGAGTCATCAAGGTCATCGACATAAACACTGCGAGTCATAGTATGAGTCACCGAATTTTCTCAGGGTCATTTAAACAAAGAGCATGACTCATTCAAGGTCAAATCATGAGCCATAATTGTCATTTCTCAAAATCGTGACTCCGCTGGCTCAAAAGGTCAAAGTTTAAGGTCAAATACTTTTTCAAGGTCATTTAAAAGTCATTTTTCAAAGTCATATTTTTTCATTTTCAAAAACATGACACCGCGGTTCACAAGGAATTAAAGTACATTTAAAATGTTCAAAGTTAAAATTTTCCAAGGTCAATTGAAAGAACGGATTGTTGCACAGTTAAAAGTACATTAAAAATTTTCAAAGTTCATTGTCATTTGTCAAAGATGTTGGGCAAAAACTAAGGTTTTGAGAATTTTGTTTTTCTGACTCGACCTCCGATAAAATCTGGTAGTGGGAAAATTCAAATGGACGAAAATTTACCAAATATTATCCATTTATCGTTAAACAAAAAAAAACAATAAAAAAGTATAATAAGATACAAAATAGATATAAAAATGATTAAAAGCATTAAAAAAAGAATTGCAAAGCAACAAAAACTAACAAAATCATCAAATTTCATCAAATCAGTTTCAAATTCATCAAAATCGATTATATTTTGGAAAATAACTATGAGAATTAAGCTTAAAATGTAATTAGAAACTTTAATAAAAAAGAATCATGAAAATCGGACAACTAGGGTAAAAAAGATGAATTATGGTTAAAACGTGTAGATGTTTTGTTTACCGCATCAAAAAAATACGTATAAATTAATCATATTGTTGGGTTTAGGTGATTTTCAAAAATTATTATAATAAATAAAAATTTGGAAAATAAAATAATTAATTAAAAATAATCAAAAAATTAAAATCAATATTTTCCGTGGGAAATGGGTATGTACCGATGCCAATTGACGAGACGAGTATGAAAATAATAATATAAAATTAATTTGGGGCCCCTAAAAAGTTATTAAGAAAATACAAATTAATTAATTAATTAAAATGACGAAAACAAATAAATTAAATTAGGGAGAAATTTTCCGATTTGGATAAATTTAATTACGAAGGGAATTGATTATTCCCTAATGTTATTTATTTCGCAGTCTTCTCCCGGGGAACGGCCGAAGCGGCTAAAAGATGAAAGTAAATTGTTTAACTAGTTCCCGGGGAGTCCACTGTAAATTCTCATCAATCGGATTAGTTTTTTGAGCAGAGATTCCCTATATAATGGGGTTCTCAAATCAACAACAGACACAAATAGTTTCGAAACATTGCAAGTAACAGAAAAGTTAAAAAAATTCGTGAGATTGAAAAAGAACTAGTCAGACTTGTCAAGAATATTTTAGTATTTAATTGAAAAGGCGGCTTCCCGTGGGGATTCCTGCCATTATTGTAAAAGTAACATTCGAATCGTTGTGAAATTGTTGGTATCGAATAAAAGTTTTCCTGTGTTGAGTTATTCCAGTATCATTTAAAGAGCACGTGGAGTCAGAGCAAACAGTTCTACCTAACCAAATAAAATTATAACCCAACAATATATAAGTCGATGTCAAATCGACAAAAAATACACACTTGAATTTAAACTTTTTCACAAGAAAACAAAAAGAAATCAGGAGTAAGGACGATTTGATTTTGCTTATATGTAATTATTACTCGTTGTCAGTAAATTTTCAATATTTAAACTAATTCCGAATGCAATTTCTGTTTATTAATTTCATTCGATATGTGAATCTTTTATTTTAGGAGTTCTAACCTTTGTGGTTTTCATTAAATTTTTTTATCCAATTCGATTTTTTTTATTTAATTCACAATGAAATTTACTTATTAAGAATTTATAAAACCGTTATTATAATCAATTTTTTTTGTCAATTGAATATCATGGACGTTTTCTTCCATGGTATACATTAGACATGATCCGAGATAGCAGAATCCAATGATCGATATCCATCATACTTATTCAATTCAATTAATTTACTAATCATTCTTATGATATACATATATTTTTTATTTTATATTTTTATCAATTTGATTAATTTATGATAACCACATGCACACAAGAAAGTAAATTAAAAATTTGACCATCTAGTCTCGAGCTAGTACTTCGGCGAGGTCCCCGCAGCGAATTGCAGTTCGCCGGGTCAGTTCTCCTTTCCAAGAACCTCAACGCCAGATCCTCAGTAGAGCGCCACTGGTCACGAGGAAGAAGTAAATCTTACACAAGAAAAAAGAAGAATATATTACTAGAAAAAAGAAAAAGGAAAATAATATAATTAGAAACAAGAAGTATTAAATCAAATATGACAATAGTAAAATACCATGATAATGCATTTTTGTCCATAATAATTTTATAATCTTATATTAATACAATGAAAACAATGTCTAAAAAGCAGAAAAATGTTGGGCCAGAAAACAAGTTTGTTTAAATGAATAGGTAATAGCACGCAAACACAGCACGCAGATTTAAAATCGGATCCTGTAAACACCAATTAATCATGCTAAAATCTGAAAAAGAAATAATTAAAATATAAAATTAAAAAAAACATAAAAATAAACAAAACTATTAACAAAATGCAATAAGATCCGCACGAAACAAACATAAAAATAAAACGAAAACACGAAAAACTTGACCAAAACTTGACAATTTAATTAAAAGAACAAGAGTTCATGAAAATCTGAACCAAAATAAAATAATTTGAATTAAAAATAATTCAATTATTTGTTAAAGAAATTAATTGTCAAAATATATTAAAAATTAAGAAATTAAAGTTAGAAAATACAAAGAAATTCTCAAGGTCAAATTTTTGTTTTAATATATACCAAAATTAACACGCAAGGTTAGGGTCACAGAATAGGTATATATACCGATTCATTTTCACATAATTTTAATGACTTAATCACTCAGTTTTGAGGAACTTGAAGCAAGCACTTTTATTCCAATCTGAAACTCTATTTAGCGAAGTAAGCAAGAATGACTTGCTAAAATGATTTTTATGATGCTTATTCATGATAAATGAAATTGAATTTAGTATTTATCAAATATATGTTATAACTAATATAGACATTTTTAAAAGTCGAAATTTTTCCGGCCCACAGCCACACACCGACAAGTTATTAAAATCAAACACAATTGAGCGGTGTAAGTCTGCCAACAGCTCGTGCCCATGAGAGATCTCGCCGTGGGTAACGACGGACTCGAACAGTCAATTCATATATACCGTTATAGGGGCAGCAGGGAGATCGGGTGACAATCTTTTGGTTGCCTACCTTTCTACCCGCTCCCAAAAAATCGACCTAAAATATCTTTACTCATCGGCTAAAATTTGAACACAGAGTAGTCCAGTGGACACTCTTCAAATCTAATATAAACATAAAAAGTCCTATGATCAAGTTGAGGTTAAAGGGAACGGGGCTAGCGGAAATCGATGCATCGAACTTCAAATTCATAAATCAAGTAATTGAGTTAAATAATGTCGACCAAAATTGAACTTAATGAAATTCCATTAACTGTAATCGGGGGAATTAAGAAAATTTCCAAATATAATCACTTGCAAAAATCTTATAAAAATTTTATCGCGCAAACTTGTAACCCATTAGATGGTGTAATGAAATTCGAACCCAGTTAAGGATGACACCGTAAAAAGGTGAGAGTCGGGTAAATCATCCTCAAGAGTTAATGAGTAAATAAATAAAATATTAACATCCATTCATGACTGCATGCCATCGAGGATAAAATTTGAACCTACAGGTTAAGGAAAAGAAGCGCTAATATCATCGGACACGATGCCAATCACAACTTCCTAGAACCATAACGTTAACATTCATTTGAAAATTCTGTCTTGGTGGATAAATCTTCAATAACTATATTTCGTAACCTATAATGTAACGATAAAATTCTTTGTAAACCTAAAATATGCCGGAATAATAATGAGACAACAATCAAAAATTAATATTTAGATAGTAATACAATTGTAAATAAAACATTGTTGGAACATAGATATATAGGCAAATCCATCTGGATTAAGGCATTTAACTTGAACATTCATCGGTTTGCCTTAAGATAAAATTCATCCGCTTTGTTTTCCTAGAGATAATTAGTAAAAGGAAAAACGTATGGTATTACGCGTTACTTGATGGAAGCATCGTGACGAAATAATTGTCAACCGAGATTGCGTTTCGATTTCTGTAGAAGAATTCATTTAAGGATATTGCGAGGGAAAGGCAACGAATAATTCCGATAAAAACGAAATTCACAAAATACTCGATATATACATGTATATATAAATTCCCAAGCGACCATTTTAGAAATGGGTTGCAAAATCGATCAATAGTAGAGAGAAGAATTCACCATCGCTGTTGGTGCGGTGAGAGATCAGGACATAACTATAGACAACATAGCTGTGGAGGAAGTAGAAACTACCGAATGAAAATCTTCCACGCGGACAAGTCCATGCCACGCGGCAACACACCTACAAGTAGAACTATAAATACACAGTAGAGCCGCATGCAATCGAGAAATTATCAGAATGAATTCAACGATAGTAACTTCACTACATACAGTCGTCACCCCCGTGGCAACGAAGAAAGCCAATTGAAATCGGAATCTGGACCCACAGACGTCCGAGGAACTTAAAGCATTACCTGTGAGAAATACAAATCAAGATCGGAGACATCCAACAAGCAAAGATATTAGACGGAGTAAGAAAACTGCCATTTGTTAGTAACAAAAAATATAACATGATTTATTTGTTAGAATATTCTTATTTTAATTTTTGGATGTTAAAGAAAATTTTATTTAATGCCTCTCACGACTGCTATTCAAATTTCGAGCCAATAAAAGAGTTTTTCTAATGATTATGCATGAACGCCATCGCCATAATGGCCCTGAATAAACTAGACTAGGAACCTCTAATTCGTTAGAAATAAAGTCTGCAGAAATGACGAAAAAAGACGAGAATTTTTTATTTGTCTAAAATTTTAATTGTTATGATAACATATTCATAGTAATATTATTTAAAGAGGAATAGATAAATATTAAAATGTTTTAATACAAATGATGATGTATAATTATTTTAAGTTTTTTCATAACTTTTTACTTTAAAAATGCGTAAATGCTGATTTATAGGGAATGTCTAATTTTTTCTTGTACAAAGATCTACATTTATTTGAATAAAGACATCATTAATCTGACAATGGTGTTAACTTTCGATATCTTTTGATTTAAAATGATGTGAACATTATTTAGAAACTAATGATTTTTTTGATACATTTTCTTGTATCTATTGACCGGAAGTAATGCATTGATCTACGAAATTTTCTGTAGAAATCTATACTAGCACTTCATGGGGACATTGGGTTAAAACATCTGCACTTTTGCAACCATATTGATGAATGAGTGTAAGAGTTAGGAAGAGCCGAATTTGTAGCAAATCCACAAAGCATACCTGAAAATAAATCCCAAATTCGTTAACAAAGTTTTTCGATCCCATCTGATTGTTTTAAAATGCATAAATAGAACTGAAACAACTTCCTGCAGAAGGAACGAGAAAATTATTATTCTGTATAGGAAAGCTCCAATACCCTAAGAGATTCCGATCCCTATTCACGGTATTGTTCACTTCACTGTTAAGAGATATACTAGCCGAAATTTAGTAATCGCCGTGTCTCGCTACGAAAGATTCAGTCTAAGAAAATGAACTAAGTTATATATCGCTGATATGTGTTCCGTAAATAAATTAAATTCGATAGCGGAACGTATGTTGGTTACAGTGGGAGAATAATGATAAATTCAATAATTCTTAAAGTCACTTTTCAGCAGGTACTCATTCTCAAGATTGGGCGGATGAGGACCGTACAACGTTAACTGTACCCA
This sequence comes from Schmidtea mediterranea, assembly GCA_022537955.1. Taxonomy (NCBI): domain Eukaryota; kingdom Metazoa; phylum Platyhelminthes; order Tricladida; family Dugesiidae; genus Schmidtea; species Schmidtea mediterranea. The sequence goes on from CM039680.1 coordinate 229,054,640, forward strand.
CGAGGTTCGCTGGGAGATATCGACAGGCCTTGTGGGACAGGGGTTATACGATATCAACGTACGGATCCTCTGAGTGGCCAAACAGGAGTGGAAACGGATCGGAAGCCGATGTAGAATTACCGAGCATTCTTATCAAAAGGGAGCCGGCAGGAATCCAGCTCGGGAAATACGGCAGAAGGCGGAGATCGAATTACATCGGCTAGAACAGCTAGAGAGACGCTACCATGTTCTCGCCCATCGACAAAGAGAAGAACTCGCAAGGATTAACCGGGATATCGCAAACGGGCGTATTCCCAGTTCAAACGGCTACTTACCCGCGTACGGAGTGGCCTATGACCACCAAGATCTAGCCCTCCTGGATAGTGATGCACCAGTCTTCTGCAACCCGATATACGGGATATTCTGGACGATCGGGGCGCTGAGGAACACGCATACTCGCGCCGCCGACTCACAAGGAACCAACTATCTGACTATTAAATTGTTATTTTGTGTATGCTACACCTTCAATGAAAATTATTATGGAAATTTTGCTGTTTCATCTTCACTAGATAATTAACCGAGATATTCACGCTAGGACTGATTATATATCGTTTATGCATTTTTACCTTGTAATTTTTCCTAAATTACTATTCGAATTAATTTTCTGATTTATTTTATCGTTAAGGAGAAACTATGGAAGATTCTATGGCCACGATTATTAAAGAGTTAAAGCATCTTCGTGAAGAAAATTCAAGCCTGCATCAACTCTGTCTCAGTCGCGAGATGCAGAGAGTAAGAGCCACGTGGTCAGAGCCGGCCAGAGTAAAGAAACTTTATCATCAGATTAGATAAGCAAACATATCGGGCAAGTGCTTTTAGTGTACGCAAACCAAAAATAATAAAACTTCATACACAAATGTTCATATATACTAACATCATCGATCCTATAATTGCTGGTGATTTTTTGGTTCCTCTGTTTGAAATCTGTTTGGGCTTATAAACATGACCAGGATGAAGTTTTCAATATAAATATCGATAATCCCATGTACTTACTGGTATCAACATCCTGTATAAACAATATAGAAATAAATATTCGTGATGATAGCGGTAAATTTATTGAATTTACTAAACATACAAATACTCATTTGACATTACATTTTCTTAAATTAGATGACTAATAACGATATTATTAGTATGTATAGTGGTAGCCAAAGTGGTGGTGAATTACCATATTTTATTGGTAAACAGTACAGATCAGGATGGTTGAGAACTCTTGGTAGATTTGCACTTCCTATTCTTAAACGCCTTGGTAGTTTTAGTATGAAAACCGCTAAAGATGTGATAATGAATGAGCAGAAAATATTGCCATCTCTGAAATCCAATGCATTATCTGAGTTAGGGAAATTTCTACAGAGTGTTGCGTGTATGTTTCAAAAACAGGCACCGGCACCATCACCGGCACTAGTTCAAAAACGTAGAAAACATCATAAAACTTCATATAAACAAACGAATGAAAGGATATGGAACTATATTTCAAAAATGATTTGCGGTAAATCTGAATTATATTTATTTGATAGACCGTCTCCCCAGGCAGTAATTGAAATGGGGCCTTTGAAGAAGTATTTCCGATGAATTCTATTATGGATCGTAGACCCAATTGAATGAAAAATGTAAACACTGTATAGTTCATAGCTTAAATCTTTTAGAAATTGCGGGTCGCAATTGTACGGGCCCGTAGTGTTTTATGTTGGGCCAGAACACAAACGGCCTTGAAAATTGTTTGAATGCATCAGTAATACAGCACGAAAACCCAGCACCAAGATAACTTAAAATACTACATACAACACCAACTAAACATTTTTAAATCTGAGAGAATATAAATAAATATAAAATCAAGAACAATAAAATTAAAATAAATACAAAGTGCATCAAGAACCGAACGAAATTTACATAAAAATAACATAATAACAAGAAAATTTGACCGAAAAACGACAAGTTATATAAAAGTACAAATTAATGAATTAAGTGAGTAAAAATAAAATATTTTTGGCTGAATACATTTAATTAAAAATGTTAAAAATAAATTACCAATTTAAATTAAGAAATTAATAAAAATTTAATTTAGATAACACAATTAATTTCAAGGTCAAATTTGTTTTATCGCAATAAAAATAACAAGCAAGGTTAAGGTCAAATTATAGGTATATATACTGATGTGTTTTGAAAAATTTTCAGTCTAAATTGAGTTGGTGTGCATTGCAACTGTTAGCCGTGCATTCAGACAATTAACACAGGTAAGTGTTTTGTCTGAACACGATAACTTTCAGTTGCTGTACATTGACATTTGAAGCTATGTGAATGGATGATTTACGAATTTATTGACCAAATGCTTTATGATGAAGCAATGAAAGATGTTTATGCCCCATTTATGAACAATGAATTATGATGCTATATGTATATTTACGAACTTCTGACAATTATATGAATAAACGGTTTTATGTATTTTAGACTTTTACCCGATTGGTACGGTAACATTTATTTATTTATTTTTCGGCCCATAGTCAAAGCATTTGCAAGACAGTAAAATTACACATAACTATCGAACTGTGTAAGTGCGATAAGTGCTCGTGAGAACGCAGGAACCCAAACGTCAAATCACTGAAATAAAACGCGAAGGAGAGTAGCTTGAGAGTGCGTCTTTTGGCACAACTTTCTTTCACTTAATTTCGATTAAATCGACATAAAATCTTTAACAACAATCGGCTCAAAATCACTAACACTGAGTAGTCCAGTGGCACTCATTAAATATAATATGAACATAAATAGATCATAAGGACAAAGAGAAGGAAAGGGTAACGGGGAAAATTGCGAAATCGTTGCAACAGTTAAAATGAATAGCCATCGGAAAAAGTCTAATCCGAACGACTAAAATCAGGAAAAATAATGTTTTAAATAATATATAAGAATTAAATAAATTATGTTGAATTAAGACGAAAAATATGGGCAGAACGCTGCGCAAATTTTCGAAAATAGTTAAAACATTTTTCATAAAACTGTAAAATAAGGGCGGAACACCGCTCAAATTTTCCGAATTAATTAAAATACTTATAGAAAATAATAAAGTAAAAGTGAAATGTTGATCAATTGTTAGTATACTATTCTCTTGAAACCATAAAATAAGGGCGGATTGCTGCTCAAATTTTCCGAATTAATTAAAATACTTATAGAAAATAGTAAAGTAAAAGTGGAATGTTGTTCAATTGTTAGTATAATATTCTCGTAAAACTGTAAAATAAGGGCGGAACGCTGCTCAAATTTTCTGAACCAATGAAAATACTTTGTCGAAAACTGTAAAATAAGGGTGGATTACGGCTAAAATTTCATACAAGTAAAACATTTTTTATAAAGCTGAGGAATAAAGACAAATCCCTACAAAAACTTAATAATAAAAATGAATAGTGTGGATAATGGTAATAATAATAATAATTAATAGGCTTTTTTGAATCCAAAATTATGCTAAAATTTGTGTTTTTTGACTGAAATTCGAACATTTAAACAAAAATTTAAAATGGCGATCTAATATAAAATTGATCTGTTGTATAATGAACTTGAACTATGTTATAATATGACCTTGACCTATTATATAATATGAAATTGACCTACATATTATATATAACATGATCTTGACCTACTATATAACATGATCTTGACCTATTGTATAATATGACCTTGACATATTGTATAGTATGACCTTGATACATGATATAGAATGACCTTGACATATTATATGATATGACCTTGATATATTATATAGTATGACCTTGACATATTATATGATATGACCTTGATATAATAGATAAGCACATAGTGGTTACTTACAATGTATGTATTTATCTCAGTTGTCGGATTCACTCATTACATCGAAAATGTTAAGAAAAATATTAAATAAAATTATATCAACAAGAAATACAATTTATTAAAAACGTTAATATTCACCAAAAACCAAAAAAAATAAAAATTCCATTTAAAATTTATTTTCCAACTAATTGTATTTCACAAAAGCTAATCAAGAGGAATAAATTTGAAAAATTCCAAAAATAAAAATCACATTAAAGCTCGGATTTAAACGTTAACAGCCAATTTAATTGCATCGGTGAACTCCTTTAACAGTTGAGAAACGAGAGTGATTTGTTCCGAATTCACCTTGATATTGCAAACAGAGTCACCGATAGTATTGGCATTATATTTAACGGTAATTTCAATAAGACACGGCAACTGGCTGGAACAGGAGCATCCGGCGTAGCGCAAAATTATGCCAGAATCATCTCGGTTATTGGAGACAGTGGTGATGTTGGACACGCTATACACAGCTTGACTGATACGTTTTATGAAATCTTTGACAGTCAGAGTCGATGAAACAACTGGAAAGGAATTCGTGAACTCATTCATTCCTCTTAACTTATCTAAAAATAAATAAACTCAATTTCGAACTTTTAATTTTAACTATTTGGAATTTAATTTTTTTGGTTGAGTTCTTAATTATGAATTTTTTCCGAAAAATTGACTTCAATCTGATAGCTTGTAAAAACAATCTTTAAAATTTTAAAATTAATTTTACAAATATCCATTCATACATATTTAAAATTACAACCTTAAATCCATTCAAACATTTAAAAGAATTTTTATCATTGATTTTTGTATTGATTTAAAATAATTAAAGATTATTTGATGACAAACTTCCGTACATCCGTTTTTTGCTAATTTATATTAATTTATTTTTTAAAATTCATTAAAACTTTTTTAAAATTTTTAATCATTGATTTCTATATATTGATTTAAAATAATTGAAGATTATTTGATGACATCCGTGTTTTGCTTATTTATATTAATTTATTTTTAAAAGTTTTATTATTGATTTAAAATAATTAAAGATTATTTGATGACAAACATCCGCAGATTCTTTTTTTGCTTATTTATATTAATTTATTTTTTCAAATTTATTGAAACATTTTTAAAACTTTTAACTATTGATTTAAATATTAAAATAATTTAAGATTATTTTATTGTATCCGTTTTTTGCCTATTTAATTTATTTTTAAAATTCATTCAAAAAATTTTATCGTTGATTTAAAATAATAAAAATATTATTTGATGACAAAAATCCGCACATCCGTTTTTTTAATTTAATTTTGAAAATTCATTCGAAAATATTTGAAATTTATATTACCGTTACATATTTCACAATTTATATTTTTTAATTTACTAGTTACTACCCATGAAATATTCACGGAAGTAAAGCAATTTCCACATTTTTGAAATACAGTGAAATGTATAAACTTAATAATAATAATATAAGAAATTATGGTTCTCATGATTGCTTTTTATTTTGCAATGACATTAAGATTTTTTTTATTATTTGACTATGAATCAGTAATGATATCGATGTTTTATTGATGTTCACAAATTTTCCACACAACCTTTTTTAAGTAATAATAAATATCAACTTATCTGATTCATTTAATTTTTGTATTGATTTATAAAATTAAAGATTATTTGATGACAAATATCCACACATCCATATTTGTCTATTTATATAATAATTCAAACGTTTTAAATTTTTTAGAATTACATATTTCACAATCATATGTAATAAAAATTGAAATCAATTGAAATGAAATTATTATCAAATTTTATTAATTGTTTTATAAATCTGTTTATCGATATACATTATGTAAATTGAAATCATTGAAAATTAACATTAAATTTTTTTTGAAATACTTTCTTGCTCTTTTAAATTACAGATCTATGAAATAAATATTTCTTTCCAGTTCTCAAAAAATGTCCACATAAAAAATGAAAATAAAGAAAACTGAAAAAAGATCATTAGTGCAAAACAATCGATATGTTACTGATAATTTAAATGCACATTTTTAATATTAAAATCATTTATATACTTTGATATTGAAGGAATTCCTTTTCAGTCATGTTGATCGGTTGAAACAATTCTCCAATTGGGGATTTTATTTTCAATTCCACTTGTTTTTCTTGTTCCCTTGTCCGAGGAGTGCTATCATTGAGATCTGTTACGTTACTTTCTATTAGTGTGTAGAATCCAACGGTCAACATAACCGGTTGACTGCAATCCTTGAAATCAATTGCTAAAAGAAGACCTAATGTCTTGCCAGGAAGAAGTGTATCTGATAAGAAAATTCAATTTTACACAAAAATATAATGATTAACCGATATGGGAAGAAGAATCGATATTAGAAGATGATAACTCACGCAGAATTCTCACATTATGCAGCGTCTCCTTGCTTATATTTGTTACAAGGAGATTGACGGAAATATATTTCGGATGGTTCATCAATACGGATAAGGATCTAGTAAACTGGCAGTCAATGCTCACTAGTCTACTATTAAATTTAGACAACAGCTCAATCGACTTTATTGGAATATCCGTTGGAATGTAAAACTAAAATTCCAAAAACAATTTAGTAGTTATAAATTCATTTATGGCAACTTACATCATCATAGATAGATTTTGCTGTCGGTAAATTGGAATCAGTGGAAATTATTTTATCCATAAATGATGGTGTAAGTGGCATAGACGAAATTGGGGTTGCTTTGGAAAAATTTGAACTCATTACACTATCTGAAAGATTTATAGAATAAGAAAAATCAAATAAGGATCAAAAGCTTTTTGGACCGCCGTCCACAGCCCAATTACAACAGGTTTCACTGTTCAAGCGTTAAAGTATATAGCATATATACTTGTTGATAATCTGCTATGTGGATGTAAAAAGATGAATTAGAATGCAGAATACAAATTTTTAGTGATTTTTTGATCGCAAAATCACAAAAATCATTAATTTTAAAGTGACCACCTAACCATAGACCGCCTTAACAACCCTCTTATTGCCACTTACATGCTACGTTGCCTTAGAAGAGGGGCGGTACCACCAACTGTGGATACTACTGGTTTAAACCAAGCCTGTTAAACTCAAGTAGTTCATTGAGCCACATTGAATGGACATAAAAAACTTAAAAATTCAAATACTAAACAAATTTATTACTAAAACCCCAAGAAACCCGATTACAAGGAATGTTTTTACCGCGTTTTTGTTCGTTAGACTTTTTATTAATTTTTACAGCTTGCAGACCTTAATAAATATAAGCAGATACATTTATATTGTTTTACATTTAGATCAACATCTAAACTCACGCTAATATATTCTTACCGAGTTCGTATGTGTGACAGTGAACTCCATTATATTATTATTGTTTCTGCAATGAAGGCGCACTTTTATAAGAAGAATGTTCAAAAATATAGATTGAGTGAGGTAAAGCTTTTTGTTAAAAGTTAAATGAATATACACCTGGGTAGAGCCACAGTTTTTAGCTTTGACGATTTTCTTAATATATTTAACGCTCAGTCTGAAAAACAACGTACAAGAGCGGTCTTCGTGAAAAAAGAATTGATAGCACACTTGATATGTAATTATCAGCAAATACGGATGGTTTTTCTAAGCTGATTAAACTGTTAAGTTCGGTATCTATCAATTCAACGAAATTCTGTTCGAGTTTAACAATTTTATTAACTCATTTGCATCATTTGACGGAATAATCCACAAAGAAATACTTTTGCTTATCACCAGTAGTGTGAGGAAAAGAAATCATTTTAATAATCCTATAACATTAATGTTTTATGGTTAAACGTTCAGTTGAGTGTGTCGGATTTTCGAAGTATATCGCGCATTAAGAATTATGATACAAATTGGCAAGGCTTATTTACTCGAGTACGTAAAGCGGTAATATGGTTAATAAGCCCATAAAAGTGTTTGAAATAACAATGAATTTATTGTTGAAAAAGTGGAACTCATTGGTTTGAAATTGTATAAAAACTAATGGTTTTGAAAAGTAGAGCAGTCTGATGAAAATTAGAGTATTTTTAAGAGAACAAGTTGACTTGGAACTTTAAACTAGCACTTACCAATAGGTGAAATTATAAAACCCAATAAGCCAAAATTAAGAGAGAAGATAATCACATGCAAAATTAAAGTAAAAGATCTGACAGTTATGTCTATTACAGATGCATTTTATGAGTTTAGAATCAATGATTTAAATTCTTGGAATACTATTTTACTAAAAAATATTAATTTAACTAAATTAATAAAAGTACAACTGCTTTTTTTCTCCAAAAATACTTCAAACACAGTTGGATTAGTTATACGACCAAACTTGTATATTCACAACCTGAAGTCAAAACATTCCATTTGGAACCAATAAAAAAGAATAATTGATGAAGTAGATTTGTATATGTTACACCAGTTATCATAAATTAGCAGTAGTTTAGCCATAAATTTGGTTCTACTACAACATAATAAATCTATATATAGAAAAAATATACATACCTATTTGAAATAAGGATCAAAATATGGGAACAATCATTAATTAAAAGAACTTACTATAAAAGAGGAAAAATTAAAATACAAACACATACACAACAACTTTATTAAAAAATACAAACACGAGGATAAAAATTATTAACAGCAATAATTTTTTACGAACATTTTTTATTTTAAAAATTTTATTAAACGATATTTCACCTTCGACCTTTTCATAAGTACAATGTAGATGATATAACATTTTTTTCAATTGCAACAGTTGAAGATATTACTAGCAATCAACACCTATATATTATTGAATTATCATAATATTAATTATTGTTATTAATTAAAAATAAAACATTTTTCGATTTCAGAAGCAAGAAATGTTTCCCATATTTCAGATACATGGCACGAAACATAACCAATTGTGCAGTTGAAATACCCTATACTCACCAATAAATATTTATTTATTTTATAAAGTTTAATATAATAGTTTTAATAATATAATAATGTATTGTAATAATTTTATTGTTGCAATTGACAATAAAAGGTATAATTTATAAGTAATTTATAAATGAAATGATGTTTTAAAGTTAAATATTTTTAGGAATTCACAAAATGATAATAATTGATTGAAGTCACGGAGTAGGGTGAAAATCACTGCAATCACAAAAGTTTTCCACGAATTATTTGTGAATAAAAACATGTTACAAGAAAAATTGAAGAAATTTTACCATTTTAAAAATAAAACATAAATGATTTGAAATTCAAAATAAAGTTAATTTAAATAAAAATATTAACAATAAAAAATTAAAAATATTTTTAAAAACCTCATCATGTTTTTGACCATAATATTTTGCATTGTTGCGGATAATTTATGATAACTGGCGTATCAAGCATGTAAAATTAATGTTTTAGTAAATAAGAAAGATTTTTATTATGCGAAATATAACTTACTTTTATTTTCCTTTACCTTCACTTTTGAAACTATAGATAGAAATTTTGATTTAAAATTTCAAAGTCAATAAAGATAAAGTGAAAAAGATAAAAAATTATTTTTCCATGTGTAAAATTTGTTCTTATTAATTTTAGTGTGCAAAAGTGAAATATTTAAATTGTATTTAATAATCAGATTTAAAAAAATTACTAGAACTTAAAATAAATAAAAATAAAAATATTATTAATTTATAACAGTTACATTTACGTTATTTAACATTAAAACAAAGGAAAGTAAATTAAAATAATTACCGCCAATCGGCTCATCAAAATCCAATAATAAATCTATTTCCGGTGCTTTTAACTTCTGCGGTTTAGACTCAGCTGGTTTTACAGGTACTTTCTAAATTAAAAATTAATCCTTTGAAGATTTTAATAGATTATATAAGAAGCATAGGTTAAACTGAAATTATGATTTATTGAAGTGAAAATTCCTTGAAAGACATAATTACCGATTAAAGAAAGATTTATGAAGAATTTTACAAAATAAAATAAATTACTCATCCTTAATTTATTCATGTTTAAGATAGTACATAAATTCTGCCAAAATTTGCAGATCTAAATAAATATACGAATTCAAATATTCACATCTCAATAGTAAGGTATGATCGTCCTGGCATTTGATCTCTCATTGGTGTTTTCAAAGGGACAAAATGCAAGCCACATATATGAGCTTAAGGAAATGTAAATTATCACATTGATAAGTCACCGTAATTGAATACTTATAGAAATGCTTATTTCCCGTCAGTAGAAACTTGTCATTTAAACCATCCATTTTTTGAATTTGCGTAATACTTTTTTATACTTTGAAGTTTAATCCAGCTTACTACATTTGCAACATCAAAAAAATTCTGTATTTGACGCAGCAAATCAATGAAAATTCATGAAAAATTGTGCAAAATTTTTTATTCAAAAATATACGAGTTAATTAAAAAATAATAAAAAATTCTTCTACAAAACATAAAATTTCGATTAAAATAAATTTGGCAATTATAAAATTATAAGAAACACACATTTTACAATTTATTTCGACAGTTTTCCTGTTTTCCTCAAGTAAGATAGAACAACTAAGATATTATTGATTTAATAATATAGATAGTATTTAATTTAACTGAAATAATCAATTATATTTCATTTTGATTTTTTTTAAATAAATATATAAAAAAACTTATAATATTTTATAATTATAAAATTATAAGTTTTAATTTTCTCATAATTTTAATTTAAACAAACAATTTGTAAATTATTTAAACTATTGAAAAATGGAAATTAATTAAATTAATAATTTAACACACTTGAAAACAATAACGAAATGCATACACAGATTATTTAAAAACAATCAAAACATAAGTGTTCACACCATTTTGCTCATCTAAATATAAAAAATCCAAATTCTAGAAGCAAGAACCTTTAAACAATATTGATTGATTATACTTAAAACATTAGCTGTCAATTACGGGTTAATTGATAAAGAGGATCATTTCCTTGAAATACATTTGACGTTTTCATTTATACATTAAAATTGGGCCATTATCATTATTCAAATAAATTTAGATGTTCAATATTGACAATATTTAGACCAGTGGTTCTTAACCGGTGTTCCGTGGAATTATGTGAAGTGTTTGGCCAAACTGAGATATTTAGGAAAAAAATAGTACCAAATATTATGTACAAAATTTGTATTTTGTAATATTAGGAATTACATATTAATTACACTACAAATTAAGTTGTACTACAACACTCCAAAAATTAAATATAAATAATAATAATAAATTAGATATTTGATAAAAAAATGTCTTTCAGTATATCGGAAAATGAAACTACAGCAGCGTTAGGTTGTTTTCTTTTGTTTATTTTCGTAAAAGACATCGTTTCAATATCTTCAAAATAATTTATATTATACTCTATATATTGAATATGTCGTAATGACGTAATATGTGACTAAAGCACATTTATTCTCGCAAAGCTCATGGTATATTTCATAAGTTAACACGTAAAACAATTGAGGTGGTTTATTGTAAAGTTTGAAGTGCATAGTTGTGTTCAGAATCAAGCGTATTCTTTCAATAAGGCTAGTATAATAATTATTATTATTTTTATGATAGATTATTATTATTATTTCAGAATTCAAATTCATTTCATTTTTACATTGAAATGTTTAAAAATTGCAATTTCACGGGTACTTTTTCAAAAAGTATCTCGCGGCGTAAGGGGATGTCTCCCCCTCTCGCAATACTGACCATAACGTTTAGGTAGGTTTTGCGCTTCGTGCAAATCTTTCAGCTTTGTTTTCGATCAGTACTTAGTTGAAAAGACTCCAGGTGTTCCACCAAAAATTTTGAGATATCAAAGTGCTCCTTCATTACCAAAAGATGAAGAACCACTGATTTAGACAATAATAAAAGTAATAGTAAGCCAATCATGCATCAATGACTCTCATAAACTGTTAAAAATTAATTTACTTTTTTCGAAATCACTACTGGAGTTTTGTAGTCACTTGAAGCATCACTATCAGTAGCATCTGTAGTAGAGGATTCAGAATTTGAAGAATCATCGTGACTTCCTGTCTTTTTACTTTCAAATTTATTCTGAACTTCATTTTTAGCAGCTTTCTTAATCTTGTCGTTAATATTTTTATCATTTAATTTATCTGGTAAATCCTTTTTGGAAGAAGATATTTGAGCTATAGCAAAAACGAAAACTGTAAAATCAAATCTTATATGTTTCTTGAATAAATATTAAATAATTTTGTTTAAATATATCAGGTACAAAAGATTAGAAGATTTCATAATTCATAAATATAAGTAGAAATATTTAATGGAACTGAGCTCTCGCTCTCTCACACACACGGTTTACGGATGTAATTTGACATTGTAAAAGTGTAATTTGACAAATAAAATTATTTACTATTAATCCTTAATTTGTTCACAGTTAACACCTCTTCAGATGTATTTTAACATATTTTTTATAAAATCCTACCCAATCAGTAGAATTTACTGTATTTTTCTCATTATCATTAGCAGCCATCAATTCTTCTTCGTTATTTGGCTTCTGACGTCGGGAAAACTCTATCCACTTTTAAAACATGTTTTTACGGTTAGATTGAGAAATTGTAAATATGGCAGTCAATATTTCAAATGAAATCCCTTTTCCACAATGAAATCTTTCACTACTGTTGTTTTATGGAATTTTAAGTTATCCATGATTAAGACAACTTTTTCCAAATTTAAATTTGCAATATCTTTGGCCAATTGATTAATAAAAAGAGAAAACCAATCTCCATTAAATGCATATGTTATAATTCGCTCTTGTTCATGGTAAAGCAAATTAAAATATTACGACTTCGAATATTTGATACTGTCAATGTTGCTGGAGATCCAATTGCTGCCCTACCACGCGATGATCTCATTGAACTATTAAATTCAACTTCATCAATGAAAATCAATTCAAAAATCATTGTATTCTGAAACAAGATCGAGAAATTTCAATGCATACATTTTTCTTTCCTCTAGAGATTGATCATCATTTCTTCTTGAGGGAATTAAATGAACTCTTTTCAAAGAATAACAGAAATTACCAATACAATTTGCAATAGTTGTTGTCGAAATAGACATATTTATATTATGACAAGAATTTTTGGGTTCACCTTTTCAAAGAAACTGTACAATTTTCATTAATCCATTATTTAAGCTGACTTGTTTTTTCACTATCAAGTTTTGGAATTTGAGGTTTTCCCCGTTTTAAACTTTTAATTGACCTATTTCTTAAGTAGCTTTGAATGACTTTATGCAGTAGTCCATCGAATAGCCATTACTCTAGAAATATCTTTTACTGTGTTACTGGAAATGTAAGAATTCACAATTCGTGATCGATCTTCATTTGAATAGTGTTTGATTTTTTCTCGACATTATTTGTATAATATTTATCCTTTGATCAATTAAAATATATATTGCAAAAGTAATGGAATATTTCATATTAATAATAAATAATTTTATTTGTCAAATTACAATTCTAAACCCTGTATATATATATATATATATGCGTGTGTATGTGTATGTATCAGGAACGTTGGAAAACCATAATAATAAATAATGATAAATAGTGATAAATAATGATAAATAATGATAAATAATGATAAATAATGATAAATAATAATAACGAATTATAATAAACTAAATAACGAATAATAAAAAATAAAATAAATATAATGTATTAAAAATAAAATATTAAAAATAATTTTTTTAAATAATAATAATAATAATAATAATAATAATAATAATAATAATAATAATAATAATAATAATAATAATAATAATAATAATAATAATAATAATAATAATAATAATAATAATAATAATAATAATAATATTTTCTACAAAACTTGACTATGAATCAGATTTATTTAAGGTATTCACAAATTTTCGGCACAGCCTTTTTCAAGTGAAATGTACTTGGTTTATATTGTCGGCAATCTCAGGTGAGTCAGAACATACTACGTCGTAAATTGTTTAATTATTAATTCCAGACTGTGATTCCTTATCAGTAATAGATCTTGCCACGTAATTATAATAATAATAACAATAATAATAATAATAATAATAATAATAATAATAATAATAATAATAATAATAATAATAATAATAATAATAATTAATAATAAATAAATATAAAAATAATAATGAGAATAATAATAATTAATTCTACAATGCTGTACAAAAAATAAAACAGTGCAAACCAGGTATTTCTTCGTCCGTTTCCTCGTCCTCAGTATCACTACTTGACTCTGATGAATCTTCAGTTGCTGTTTCATCCTAAAATATATATATATAATAATTTAACATTAATTAAAATCTGACATACTTTTACATCACCTTTTACAGAAGAATCTTTACTATCATCGGAAGATGATTCAGATGATTCAGATGAAGATACTGAATCCTCATTCAAATGTTTCTTTTTTTTGTGTAGATTGCTCGGATTAACGAGAAGACTGCCTGTATTGTAAAAAGATTCGTCAACTTCTTTAACAACTCTTAAAGATGGATCAGGAGCAACTTCAGGCCAATTAGGCAAATCATTATAACCGTTTACTCGGTGATTAAGTATATGTGATAAAGTGCCTAACTGATATTGATGTCTATCTAGATAACAAAGTAAACCAGATCACAAAGCACCATAATTATACCTTTATAATTAGAATGCAATAGCGGTGCAGGTTTAGTAGCTAAAAATATCTTTTTAATTCGTTTAGAAAGAAATGATGCAGACAAAGAAGTATTTTGAGAATCATCTTTATTGTTATCTTGAGCCTCAAATATTGAAATAAACCAACACGTATTAAATATATAAATAATACTTGAGGAAAAAGAAGAGCACGGATAAATCTACCACGATCTCGTATATCATAGTTCATGTCATATTTTGCCAAATTTAATACGTATTGAGTCAATAATCTGCTCTGTTTAGGATTAGTAATAAATAATTTGGCTGCCAAATTAATAGTCTAAACCAATTTCTAAAATAGATTCCTAACTAAGAAAACTCAACCTGTAATTTGACAATATCTTTTTCATCAATAAAACTTTTTGCTGCCTTTCGTAAAACATCAGGTGCTAATTTTGGTACTCTATCACAGTACTCGCCAATAAGCCAAATGATTGAAGCTTTCGCCATAGGAACATTAATAGTATCAAGTAATAAAGCCATGCTAACAATAATATCTCTGTGATCAGATGTCTAAAGAATATAAAATTGTTAGAAAGTCAAATAGTTAAAATTCATATTATTATAAACCAAAATACAACTAAGATTTTATTAAAGAGAGAGAAATATTTTCTCGCTTATTATTATAATTAAAAAGTATAATTATATAACTATATAATTATTGAGAAAATAATTATATAAATCCAATGTTATAAGGAGATTTGTGAGTTGCGAAATCGGTTTATCACTTACACTGTGTCACAATAGCGTTTACTCTAATGATCATGACATATTATAATGAACCCCTGAATTTATATAACAATAAAAAGATGATTTACAAATAAATATTTTTTTCAGTTTATTGAATAATGTATATGGAATACAATCAGTAGAAGTTTCAAAAACGAATAAAAACAGTCCATTTTTTTAATAAAACTTTTGAATTTCAACTATTTTATCGTGAAAGGTAATCTGAAATTGTTAACTGAGGTAAATTTATAGAACCCAAATATGGATTGTATAGAAGATTCGAGAGCGATGTGAAACAAAAACTGGGACCCTCGATTACAATTAAGAAATTGGTAAATATATGAAATTCATCTCACATTCTGCTCCTTCGTGCTTACAACCTAAAAGAATCCTTTAAAACAAATTTGATATTCATTTTATACGACTAAGTTAAATACCAAATAAAAATAAAATGTGATATATCATTTTATATCAATGACGCACAATTAGGAACAGCTTTTAATAAAATAATTTATGGTTTCTCGATAAACGAATATTTAAAAATAAAAATGATAAACATTTTACATATTGTACACTTTTTAAAATATTTTCTGCAACAGAGAAACCATCAATAGTTTCATACGAAAAACTCCTAGAGACAGACAAAATCTGAGAATTAAGAAGTTTAGCTAGTAAAATAAAAAATACTTAAAACTGAAAATTATACAAAAATATTTTTGTAATATGCTCATTTGTGATTATAAATATAAATACTGATTTTCTGTAAAAAGCGTTGAGAATTGCACCCGAATAAAGGTAATACGATATTTTTGGTAGAATGTTGAAAAATAATAATATAATAAATAATCACAACTAATTAGTGAATTTGATGTAAGTATAGAACTTGCTTGTCTTCTGTGTCTATGAATTCTTGGAATTTTTTGGAATGTACTCAATAATACAATTTTGTTAAATGTAAATGTCATTAAATTTTATTATTTTGGTGGCCATACTACTTTGAAAAATAATATTATCAAAGACACTGTACCAAGTAATTTATGATCAGTATGAAAATTTTGTACGATGGTTTAGAATTCTCGCTTATTTGAAAACAACAACCTTCATACGTTCCTCATTCTCGTGGACACTAAGGGTTTTAATGATCACTGTCAACTAATGTGCACATTAGTCTATTAAAAATATCTGAAAAATTATTTATTTTCACAATATTAGGTTCATAATATATGGTAAAAATGATCAAAGGACAATATGAATGTTAAATGCCAGAAAAAAAATCTGTAACAGAATTAATATTAGTGAAGCTATCTAGCCTAATCTTAATTTTAATAGAAAGAATTCTTTTTTTAGAAAAGTAATTATTTATTTGTTCCATTATTCAAATACAAAGGTTGTGAGTGAACTTGCATGCAAATAAATTAAAAAATCACTGATTTTCATTAAAAATGGCAATGAATTTTTTAACAGTCACAATTACTAGCGAGCAAGTACATTACAATATTGGATATATAATAATCAAAGGAAAAGGTGCGGACAAACTGATACTAATTGATGTCAATACGAAAATGATACGAAAAATCAAAAGACAAAGAAAGCGAAAGTTTTAATTAAAATGTTATAATTAATTGCTTAAATTCAATAAATACAAATCTTTCAATTCATAATGCATACTCACCGAGGCACGGCATATCTGTAATAAATTATATATTTTGTGGAATGAACTATTTATGCAATACGTATACAATTAGAAATCAAATTTAATAAATAAGAAAAGCTAAGCTGTTAAATTACATTACGAATTAAACAAAAAATAATTTTATCAATCTTAATCCTTAAATGCTCGATTATTTTTATTATTTGTTTTATTGCAATTGATTAGAGAAGCAGTATATACCTCTGGACAAATAGGAGAAAAAATATTTCATAAACTTTTTTATTTATTGCAAAAATACTTTTATGTTGCCAAATGGCAACACTGCATTTAAATGCTAAAATTACTAAATTTTCTATTTCATCTTACAATAAATGGATTTTAAGTTTTTATTAAAGTTCTAATGAATCCGAATTGACTATATGGTAAAGAATTACGGGATACCATAAATACTAGCCATCATATTTATTAAATTTAAAAAAATTAACATTATGTAATTACGAATATAAATAAAAATAGAAATTATTTAATTAAATATTTAATTAAACAATAAATGACAAAAATTGAAAACATGATAAAATAAACTACAATAGTTTTTAATGTTTTATTTACACTCAATGATGTCAATTATTTTTAAAATCACCACTTATATACCCTTGCCTCGTGGATATTTGGCTTGAAAAAAAAAACAAAAAACCGAGACCCCCCTTAAAAAAATGTTTACAGGGGGAGGGGGGTTAAATTTTTTAAAATTATTTTTAACTATAAAAAATATTTATTTTATAAAAACAGAAATAATAATTTAAAACTACAACCCTTCGTTTTTTCAATAAAAACTTTATCCGTTATGGTAATTTAATTGATGTTTATTATTTTATAATTTTATGATAAAACAATCAAATATAAATCATGCCATTTATTGGCCGAGCAAAACAATGTAATTTCTTGTTTTTAAGATTAGAAATGCTAAATTTCTATTAATAATATAAATTCTTCTACTCTCTTTTATTATTAGAATTTCATAATACTTTATATATTTGTTGAAGAATAGGCCAGGTTTAAAATTAATAAAAAATTGATAGCGGGAAATCCCGGGAATCAACATGGTTCATGGGATTTTCCGTATGCGGGTTTAGGCTCCGGGATCCCATTTGAGAAGCCCAACTATTTATGTATGCAGAATAATAAACAAAAACAAATAATTATATAGAAAACGGTTTTGTTGTTTTTCGAAATATTCTCCGCGATTCACTTTTACATATTTAAAAAAAATCTCTGAGAGCTTTTTCATTCCAATTGAGGTTTGATAAAGAATTGATAGAATATATGGTTAAACACCAATAACTAGTAATGGTTAACATGAATTTAAAATATACTTCGTTTTTGCTTATCATTAAATAATTATTTCTTTTCAAAGTATTTAATTAATCATTCTTTTATTTTGAAATATCGAAATTAAAAATGTTCACTTTAAATCAACAAAACAATATTCGTAGTTATTCTTTGCCTTTTTAAACATCATTAATGTTTAAATTTTTAAAAATTTCTAGGGCTTCTATTTTTATATGAAAACCATAAGCAATTTTTTAATAATAATAATAATAATAATAATAATAATAATAATAATAATAATAATAATAATAATAATAATAATAATAATAATAATAATAATAATAATAATAATAATAATAATAATAATAATAATAATAATAATAAAACAATAATAATAATCATATTATTATTATTACTTATTATAATTCATTATAATGTATTATCGTTTTAATTAGAATTATTATTTATTTGTATTATTATAATTTTAATATAATAATTTATAATAATTTATAATTATTATTAATAATATTAATATTATTATTATTATTATTATTATTATTATTATTATTATTATTATTATTATTATTATTATTATTATTATTATTATTATTGCTATTATTATTTTAATTCTGTATTTAATACAAACAAAAGAATTACGTACTTGCATTTGAAGGAGTTTACGAATAACTACAATTGCTTCAGCTACTATGTTTTCTGAAATGCAATAATAATACAATAATAATGATTACAATAGACATAATTAAATTCTCCAAAACTTTATAGTTTAATGAATTTAATCGAAACCGTTAACAGACGTAAATTTATAAAGTTTAAATAGCTATTTCAACCCGTTTTATTTATTAGTTAATAAGTGCTTATAAATTTTAATCTTGAAAAGAAGAATATTTTATTTAATAGGAGAAAGTGAGAAAAAAATTTGAAAATTTGGGTAAAGAATTCACAGCACGAAACTAATAATCTTACCATCTTTTCGCGAAATCAATTGAACCAATCCTGATAGACAATTATCGGATACATCGGCAATGTTACTGGCACAGCGGCCAATAGCTTGAATTGTAGCAGTAACAAATTCTTGATCAGTATTGCCAACATAGCTCTAGTGAAATAACTTCCATATTATGAACTCCGTTAACATATAAAAACCTGGAGTTCCCGAAGGATAACTGATATGTTGTTTTCATTTGCCAGGTTTGTCAATATTTCTAGTTTTAATAATTTAACCTGGGTAGGTTCACTGTTGTATACATAAAACGACTTCAGGTTTCCTTGGAATAGTTCAGGTTGAGTAATTGACATAGTTGCAATATTATTGAGAACGACATATTGAACTTCTCTACAAGAAGTGAAATATTGAAATTGTATTAAAACCAAGAAATATAAGTATTAAAAAAATTACAGTTGTACATAAATATTAAGTTTCTAAGTGAAAATTAAATAAATTTGTTAATGTAAAACTAATTAATAATTGATGAAACAAAAATATCAAACAAAGGGTTCTATGACATAGCTTTCAACTGGTTTTGGCAACAACTCCATAAAACTCCATATACTTTTGTTATTTTCTATTACTTAGATGGTGCGTTCAATAAATCCTTGGCCGGCGCTTGTTTAGAATTGCCCCTCATTTTTTAAATAAATTTTATTTTAATTAATAAACTTTTAATACAAGCTTTTATTTAATGTTTTCCAGCCAAGATTCAGACTTCAAAGAAACCTCGTTTCTACAGGTTTTTTTCGTACATCTCCATCTTTCTCTTTCATCGTGGTTGTTTAGGCATGCTTTGCGTCGATTTAACATACCTCTATCTTGCAAAAATCTAATGGCACCTTCCTTGGTTGGAACAATGTCATAAAGTGACAATAAGTTCAAATTAATCATTGATTTTTTGTTAGGTTGAAAATCCATCTTTAAAAGTATTAAATGCCCCATAGTAAAATTTATTTTAAAAATGCGGGGCAATTCTAAACAAGCGCCCCTTGGCCTAAGGTAAAAAATAAAAACAGAGCAATTTTTTTATTTTCGTACATGTAAAAACAGACATAAGTAGGCAATATTTCTCGATGCATGACCTCTGTCGCCCCACACATTTCTGCCAGCACTGTAGGTATTATAGAAATATATTTTTGAAGAAATTCAGGATATATTCCTCGAAGAACTCATCGAACGCACATTGTAAATCCTCCGTGCCTGTAAATGATTTCATGAGGTTCTTTAAATGTCAAAATACGTAATAAGCCCTGAGCGCGAGATAAGGAAGATGCTCAAGAAGCTTCAAGCCAACCTGCCAACAAACCAACAAGCACATTGTCCATTTAAACCCACGTTGTAATTTATATTTTCTCTTTAGCTACTGAACGTTGCTACAAGGTTTCTGCAGTACTCGGCATTAATCTAAATTAATAATCTCATCCTGACTGACAGCTTCTCACATAGTAATTTCAACTAATCAGAATCCATTTTGGATTCAGTGATATATATGATAAGTGTGTTTACATCATCTATGAGAAAATTCCAGAAGAAATTGTCCCATGGTATTTCTAGGTGCCAATGTTCTCCTGATATGACCATTATCCATTATTTCACCAAAGAAATAACGATGAACAAATCATAAACACAATATTCGGACACGGAAAATTTCTGGGGTACATGTACACATTTCACGCAGTTTAAAGCTATTGGTAGTGTGTAAATGCTGATTATTTGCTCCTCCTGAATCATTTTAATCAATTTCCTGTGGCCTACCCTCTCTGCCATCATCAAAAGTTGATGTGCGACTACCTCTTAATGTATTTATCTAGTTCTTCAAAGTTGATTAAAATGTAGCATCTTCTGTTAGGTAAACTAAAACAACTCGGTAATTTATTTCACTGTTGGATTTCTTTTGCAAAACAAAGAATTTTATCAAACTTCAATTTTCTATTTGGGAAATCATGACTTTGATCATTTTTAAAAACGTTGGCGTTACAATGATAAAGAAAAACAATAGATTAAAACTAACTTCATTTTTTTCACCTATACTTGTATGGCAACTTCAAAATTAAAGATGACTAAGTTATTATTTTTAATATATAATTAGGCCAGAGACATTAAATGCAGTACGTGCATTATTTGTGAACAAAAATGGAAGAGTTTCTTTGAAAAGTTTATTTTTAAATCTTGTTACGATATCAATTGTCAAATCCAATATACAAATACTCACCATATGATTAATTAAAAAAAAATTTTTATTTTTTAAATTTTCAAGGGATTAAAAATTGCTCCCACAATTACTGAGCAAGGTGGAGATATTAATTTCATACCAATTGTAAAGGCTTTTAATTTCTGTCAAAGAAAATTCCAAGAAATTTCGAAATTATATGGTGCTTTAATAAATTACTGATCTTACATAAATGGGCCATGAATTTGCTAGGATTCATAACCATATTTCACAATATTTCGGAAATGGCTCAAAATTTTTTAAAGAAAGATTTGCTTCTATTTACATTTAAAATTTTAAGCTTAAGCATGTCTTTTAGTTGAGGAGCATCCAGTATTTATACAGAATAACATGGAAAGACAAATCCAATATTCATGAAGTTAGTTAACATAATAAGAAATTTTTTTTCAATTTTGAAGCAAAAATTCTTTTTAGAGACAATTTATCAATCTCACAAAATCAACTTATCAATATTATAAATGAAACAAGCGGAAAAGGACACCATATTTTGCTAGTAATTATGATGTGGCAACATAGCGTGAAAAACATACAATTTTTCCTCGCAACTTTCCGATAAATTGTAAGGCAGAATTGTTATTTCTAATGATGTCCACTGCAAAGTTAACAGATATAATTTTGCATTCTAGAAAATGAAGCGGAAACTGAGATGTTTAATATTTAGAAAAATAATTTCATGAAAGAATTATTTGCTGTATGTCATTTAATAATAACTTTTTAATAATAACTTTTTAATATAATCTTCATTATTAATAATTTTGAATTTCTAACACAAATATTTGTCAATATTAAATCAATCAATACAAGAGTGCATATTGAATTCAATTAATTTAAAATAAACAAAATATCAATTTTGCTTATTATTTTGTGAACGATAAATAATTTGATTGTTAATATAATTTTTTAAATACTTAATGGGAATATCACCTAAGAAAATAGAGGATGGAGTTAATAATATTTGTAATAAAATCAAATTATAAAGTTTCATATTGTCATAACAAAGTAATATTCATATTTGTGTTCATGGGGAACATTATAAATTTACTGAAATTCACACTTGAAAGCAGAATAAAAGAAACAAAAAATAAAAGAAATAAACATAGTTAATCCAAATTTAAAAAATTTAAAAATAATGAAATTAGAAAAATAATATAATATAAATTTGAAGTTATTACTATAACTTTAATTGAAAATGTTTTTTATTTGTTTTCTAATTTGAAAATTAATAACAAAATATAAATTTTGAATATATAAACTAACTTGTTACACTTTAAAAGTCTAACTAAAGACATAATAACAACATTCATTTCTGATTTGGGGGCGCAGTGATAAAACAATTGCACCACACTCATGACCACCTAACAATTATATAATAAATAAATAAATAAAATTATTATTATTAATAATAATAATAATAATAATAATAATAATAATAATAATAATAATAAAAATAATAATAATAATAATGGTCAATCTTGAATTGATATTAGTAGTGTTTATTGAGAAAAAAGTATTTTTTGAAGATGTAACAATAAATTCCCAGATGTAACAGAATGCCCAGTAAATGTTCAATATTTATTTATTCGGACATCAAAGGAAAAAGTTATCTAAATTTGATAAATTGATATTTTTTACAGCGTTTCGACTCTGGTTTTAAATTCTGTGGTATTAAGCCTTTATTTATCTTTAAAAATGTATACCCGGGAATTTAACTGTTTTGATGTAAATTTAAGGTCAAATATAAAAAAATTTTCTTTTCTAGCCATTAGGTTTTTTATTAATAAAAACGGTTTGTTGTTTTAAAATTCTTGACATCACTAAGACAAAAGTGATATTTCCATTACCATAAAAATATCTAATTCATCCAGGGAAGAAGCGGTATTATAATTGTAATTACCAGCAACTGTTATATTTGATGAATATATATTATCTTCGTAACGAATATCGCAATATGATTATCTCCTTTAACAAGACATTAGTCCTTAAATCATTTTTAACTTTGAAAATATTTTCTCAAGAACTTTTGGTTTTTGAAAACTCATTATAATTATCGTTTTAGATTTAGAGAAAAACCCTGGAGCCGATTCCGTCTCTGGAGTTTTCCGATCTCTGGTAATATTATATGTTATTTATTTCGACAGTTTAACTGTTATCATTAAGTAGAATATATAAAAATAGATAATATAAATTTATTAATAAAATTACAAAATTATTATTCAAAAAAATCTTTAATATAATTCAAAAAACAATGTATTTTTTCAAATTAAACTGTTTTTAAAATATTAGAGAATAACAATAATAATCATCAATTTAACCATAATTATTAAAAAAAACTAATAGATATTGGAAACGCGTGATATTTAAATCATTGTAGATAAGACATAGAATTCGAAAATCAATGTGCAAATTGTTGTGACAACGCGTGTTTTGGATGTTTTTATATGATGTCGATTTGTCTGAGATGTGTGCTGAGAAAAACATCTGCAAACATTTAAAATTACAATGGTTTAAGTACCTTCGAGTTGTATAGAAAAATAAATCTATAACTTTGTTTTCTTTCTTCACAAGAAAATGTTAGAAATGATATTCAAATCAAACTTTTAAGTATGCATTGTATTAATCCATCTATGGTTATTTAAGTTTCTCGAACTCGTGAATCAATTTTTCTACACTTTCTAAAATTTCGCTATTTGTGATTAAAGTATAAATTTTTTCCAGTTATTGCTAATTTAAAAATCGAAATTTATTAACTTCCGTGGATAAATTCTTGAAAAGAAAGTAGTAAGATTCAAACCAGCCTCAAAATGAAGACAAAACTGAAAAAGCAAGAAAAAGCGTAACCTCCAAACGAAAATACCATTCAAAGCACCAAAGATCCGTCTCTCCTGTTCTGTCTTAATTACAACATTACATTTTATTAAATTTAAATCTGTTGACCAAAGTTATTATCAGTAAAGTTTTTACTC
This sequence comes from Schmidtea mediterranea, assembly GCA_022537955.1. Lineage (NCBI taxonomy): Eukaryota > Metazoa > Platyhelminthes > Tricladida > Dugesiidae > Schmidtea > Schmidtea mediterranea. The sequence goes on from CM039680.1 coordinate 229,079,136, forward strand.
TTTTTTTTACCTTTGATCTTTTAAAATTCCCTTTATCTTTATTTTGCTTTAAACTATCAATAAATAATAAAATATTGGTCGAGTTGAAAAAATAACGATAAGATAGTAATTAATATTTTTCATGTATTTTTGTATTGTCAATGTTCGAAATTCAAAAAATGAAGATATAAAACCACATTTAAACTTATAAAAATTCTAATACACGAAAACATTCCTTATGCTAAGAGTAGGAATTACGTTTTTAGGCCGTTAGCTAACAAAAAAAAATTGAGGCTTGATTCCAAATTTTTTTTATTTTTAAAAAGAAAAGAACTTTGCTATCAGGAGACAAAATCAACCAATTATTGAAAAAGGTGTCATGCTCCTAACTGCAACAATTCTTTACACTCTTAAATTGACAGTAATGTATAAATTTTTGCTTAATAATATCATAGTGTGTTGTATACAAACGAATTGTCTTAGAAATCTTTATTTAAATCCAAAATTATATACCAATTTTCGTTCAAATTCACCTTTTTTTCAATGAAATTCACCTTTTTGTCAATGAAATTAACCAGTTTTCACATGACATTATTAGTTAATATATAATCATATTTTCTTTATTTTATATTCTTGTTTTTGTATCTCAAATAAATTTATTCCCGCGCATTTTTTGATATTTAAGCCTCTATGAAGCCCATGAACTCGGATAATCAATTTGATTCTCACTTAACAGATAATTCAGACCAAAATAACGCAATAAAAGCTAATTATGATAAAATATCCAACGAAAAGAGGCAAAATTTAATTAAGCTTGTTTTAGATCAAGAAAAATACATAAAAGAAGCAGCAAGTTTGATTGAAATGAACTATAATTCTGCTAAATCGATTCTTAGGAATTTTAAAAAAAATGATATTATAAATATACAAAAAAAAGGTGGTTCGAAACGAACAGTATTGTCAGAATCCATAATCGCAAGGATTGAAGGCATAATTACATTCAATGCATGGGATATTTTAAAAAAATTACAAATTAAACAGTCAATGCCAACATTTTTTCCCATTATGTTCAAGAATTGCGTCAATTTCTCAGAAATGATCTTAATATAGAAAAGGCTTGCCTGATATTGAATAATGCTAGGGTTTATAAAAGAATTGATTTTGAAAGAATTACTTCACAATTTAATTACGAAATTAGATTTTTGTCCCCTTATTCATCGACATAAATAGTCAATTTTAAATGACTTAATATTGATGAATTATTAATCTAAATAACCTAATATTACTTCTAATAAAATGTAATACTGATAAATGATTTAATATTTACATTGATTTCTATGTTCAATTTTTTAGAAGTTCTTTAAAAGAAGAGACCCGATTTTTAGCTTATTTACTTTAATGATGAATCTGACATTGCTTATAATCCCATTTTGCATTTAATCATTTAATCATAATAATCAAATTTCAAAATCACTGACCACTTCATAAAACACTTAATAAGATAAGTAAATATTTATAATTATAAATATGGTTAATTAATACAATTGAGTTGAGCAAAACTCGCGTAAATACAGAATCGTAACTTCATTTCCCAGGCCCTTTATATATATTTTTGATTACTTAGACCAGTGTTCCAACCATATTTTGGTCATACCCCACCTAAGCCTTTTTTAGAATTTTATTAACCCTTCGTAATATAAACATAATTTTTAATATTCAAACAATAAATTATTGCCTCAATGAAGTCTTTAGGTTTTAGGGAGAAAGTACTAGGAAGTCTTAAGAAAAATGTAAATTTTAAAAACGTTTTAGAGAACCAAAATTGAAGAACTAAATAAATTTTTTAAGCTGGTTTACCCAGCTCTGAATAGCTATTTAAATCCTAATAGGCGGTTGGTATTTGAACTCTAGACTGTTCATTTTTAAAATTTTCGTAAACTTATAATTTCGACACGAAGATTTTTTTCGAATATTGATTATTTTTTCATAATGTATTCAATCAAACAAAAAATATTGATGAAATATTGTTTTTAGGATGAAGAGAAAAGAAGAAAAAATAAAGTTTTATTATAATTTCTCAAATATAAAGTTTTTCTATACGATACATTAAGTGATATACAGTGCAATTTCCAATAGTATACTAGTTTCGAAACTAGTATACTATTGGGAATCGCACTGGATATTATTCAATGTATCATATATTCTTTGATTGAATCAGACATTAGTGAATAATAATATTAAGTTTTTCTTCAGTGATATATATTGATTGCAAATTTTGACTAAGCCGCTATTTTTAATGGGTCGGGGGCTTTACGCCCCTTGCACTCTTAAAGTTACGCATCCAATTAAATAAATAGTAGGCTATTAAACTAAGGTAAAGAAATAGTGAAAAAAATATCAAAGAAAAAAGTAGATAAGAGATTTTAATAATTTAAATTTATATTTTAAAAGAAAAGAATCGATTTGAAAGATTTCAATATTAGCTATATTTGAAGTCAGATTGCACAAAACTAATATTTGTTAAAAATATTTCATTAACAAAAATTTATAAAATATTAAAAATGAGAAAAATCATTGAATATTTTCAAATAATTATTTCTTACAGCTGAATTTCGACTATGTAAAAGTGGTCGAGCACTATGCAATAACAAACGATGATCTGAATCCATTAGTTTGGCTTTAGATGTTTCTTGTTGTTTGTCTCCATCAGAATCACTATTACTAGAATTATCTTCATCGGAATAGAATTTTTTAGCAACTTCTATTATTTCCTAGTTATGGAAATATACATAACGATGAATCTTTCAAAAATTATATCCAATTACAAATTATATTAAACTATTTAAAAAGCCTGCTAAAAACGGAAAATACATATTTTTATTTATAGAGTAACAAAAGAAAAGAGGGAGGTGTTACTTTACCACGTGGGTTCATTCCATAACTCCCAAGTAGTATACGGACATAAGGCACTCGCGCAAGTATATCTAAACAGAACCATGAAATGTTTATTTTTAATTGATATGATATGATATATATAAGGTCTCTGAGTGAAAAAATAAGGTGGCACAACATTTTTATTGAAAATAAATCAATAGAATTATTTAATCATTGATATTTTTCACCTTTGATCTGTTTATTTAATATTTAATTTATTTTCTTTTATAACACAAATTTTCGGCATTACCTTTATTATTGGATTGTAAATTAATTTTTAGTTTAAAAATTAGTTATTAAAATAAATTTAATGCTAAAAGTAATATTTCCTATCGTAATTCAAAACAATATCAGTTAAAAAAATAATGATTTCTTAAATATTATATAACTAACAAATGAGGAATTGGAGGAATTTTTATTGTGTTAAAATTTTCGATTATGAAATAGTTCTTTTCAATACCTTATGATAATAATAATTTATATATTAATTAAAATATACAACTGGTAATGAATTGTTTTCTAAATCCTTTTCAGAAGAATAAGTCATAATCCAAGAATTGTATTAGTGAAGCTATTTTATCCACGTTTTAAACCAAATTTTTCAGCCTTGAATCAAACACTTTCAAAATAATTTATCAAACGAATTTGCTCATTTAATATTTAAAATTTATTTAAAAATTCACTAGTTAAAATTCAATATTTAACACACATTACAAAAATTTAAATCTCTTAAATATTTTCAATTATAAATATTTTACATTTAAAATAATAATATTAATAATTAAATATTAATTATTTACTTTTTGAATTCATTTTAAATAATTTTAACCTGAATTATTCAATTTTCGACTGAAAAAATCTTATAGAAATATTCTAAGCATTGATGATCCTTATGATTAGATAGTGTGATGTTAAATACTGAATATGGGTAAAAAAAGAAACAAGATTATGCAAATTACACCTAAAACCAAAAGGCCCTTAACTTTTGAATCTCTGAAAATTTGGCTTGAATGTGAATAGTGTATAAATATTTGCATTAACCCTTTGAGTCCAATTGGGGCTATATGACCTACGAGCAGATTAATAAAACAATACTATTTGCTTCCCAGTCAGGATATATACATTCATGGTCAAGAGTTTACATACACTAGGTTTTTCATGTTTACTGCCAAAAGAAGCAAGCAACTATTTTTTTAGCTAGCATACTAACACATATATGTGGCATAATATATTTTGATTATACTTAGAAATAATTTTAAACAATTAAAAACTCGAAAGACAAAAGTTTAAGTACACTTATTTATTATAATGAAAAAAATTAGTTTAATGTTAATAGTTTGACCATAAACCTTTACGCGCTAACTGGTCCATTCTTGTTACTAAAATAGCTTGTAACAATACTCCTGGCTAGTACTTTCCCAGCAATTTTTCATGAGCTCAAGAAGTTCACTTAAATTCTACTCTTCATCTTTGTTTATTAGTATTTTTAATTTATGCTATAAATTTTAGATTGGGTTTAAATAAGAACTTTGATTTAGTCAATCTAACTCTTTAATTCCTTTCCTCTAAAGATACTCATTAACACGAGCCGTATGTTTAGGGTCATGGTTCTGAAGAAAATATATAAGCCTCCCCGAACAAACGCCTAGCTGATGGAATAATATGCGTGGAAAGTATGCTTATGTACAATTGTACATTTATACGGCTATTCACTAAGGTTATATCTCCAACGACATATGAACTAAAGCTTCCTTGAGAGTCATTAATAAACCATTATGCGAAATAGTTTATTTCACATGTTTTGGCTGAAGATGTTCATTGGGTCTTTTCAATATTCAGATCTTACCATCGCTGCTCATTTTGTTAATTTTGGTTTCGTCTGTGAACAAACTCTTCTTCATATAATCAACTATCCAAGATTGATGCTTCAAACCAAACGTTAACCAATTTTTTGTGATTTTTGGCAAGAAGTTTTTTACAGGTGCTCTACCATGTAAATCGGCTTCATTAAGCCTACAACGTCCCGTTTTTGCACTTATATGGGCGATGTCGAGTTGTGATAGCCTTCCAGTAACATCAATGTCATTTGGTTTGTTCGATTTATCAATTATATCTACTAATATTTTTTGTCGATTTGTGCTGTCGTTGCCCTGGGTCTTCCTGATCTCAGTAAGGTTTTATGACCGCCGATCTAATTGAAACGTTTTATAGTGGTTTGAACTGTTGAGGAAGCTTATCCAAATTTTTTTGAAAATGATGAAATTTCTTCGTAAGATTTATTTGAAAATTGAAATTAATTTAATATTTCCATAGACTTTCAGACATTTCTGCAGAAACAATCCCATTTCGAGATGAAGAAGAAATCACATTGTACGATTTATTTAAAAATTGAAATTAATTTAATATTTCCATAGACTTTCAGACATTTCTGCAGAAACAATTCCATTTCGCTATGAAGAAGAAATCACATTGTACGATTTATTTGAAAATTGAAATAAATTTAATATTTCCATAGACTTTCAGAAGTTGCTAGGCCCTCAACAACACCTGAGACTCGAACAAAAAAGCATAAACTGTAAATTTTATTTATAAGTTATAAAAAATTATTCTTCTTACAGAATTTCGGAAATCGATAAAATAAGAATTATAAATGCCATGGAAAATGGTGAAGACTATTGCTACTTTGGAAAATTATTAGGAATACCCAGAAATTCCATCAAAACAATAATATATAAATACCGGAAATTTGGGAAATTGTCACAAGGCAGTAAATCCAAAATTTCGGAAGAACATGGCAATAAACTACTTGATTTTGTCGAGAAAAAATTTTATGCTTCATTAGAGGAAATGAAGAACTTCCTAATTTCCGAAAATTTAAGTGTTTCCACAAATACTATTTCCCGTTTTCTTGGAAATCACCTAATAACCACCAAGCAAATAAGACCATCGGTCGCTGAAAGAAATTCAGATCGCGTCTTGGATCTCAGAATGGAATACACGACGCGATATTTAGAAGAAGCATGGATGGATTCTGAATTAATATATATTGATGAATGTGGCTTTAATACTTGGACAAGCCAGAAACTTGGAAGAAATAAAAAAGGTGCGCGATTATACGCCACACTTCCAACAAACCGAGCGCGAACTATGTCCTTGGCTCTCGCAATTGGAGTCAATGGACCAGTCCATCATAAATTAATAGTAGGATCCTATAAAAAGGATACCTACCAGATCTTCATCAACGAAATAACTGTAAAATTGAATCTAACTGGATATCGTTTAATCCACAACAATGCTTCAATTCATTGTGGTGCAATATCTCTAAATAATGTTATTGAACATTTACCACCCTATAGTCCTTTTCTGAACCCAATTGAAAGTTTGTTCAGTAAAATCAAATTCAATATTCGAAAATCTATATCAAGAGCAGGTGGATTCAGTTCCATGAATTTCCAATCCATATTCGATTTTCTGAAGGACGCACTGGATAACGAGCTGGTGAAAGAAGACTAAAGTGATTTAACTAATTACTTTGTGCATATTAGGAGATTTTTTCCGAAATGTATAAAAAAAATACATATTTTTGGAGATTAGTTATTGTTACTTACTTGATTTCCTAAATATTATTTATAGTAATATATATGAAATAGTTGATCAAAGTTATATTTAAAAGCTTGAATTATGATCATATTTCCTTATGAAATCATAATTCAACTCTTAAAATTTAACTTTAAGTTATATAATTATATTAAAAATAACTTACTTAGCAGCCATTTAAAAAATGGCTGAAATGCATTTATTTTTTCACAAAATAAATTCCGCCAAGTTGATTTATGTATCAACTTGAATATTAGCGGGAAATATCTCAATGAGGCTTGGTGTATTATGCAGTATGTGTGTTAGAATGCGACAAGTATTTCTAGCTAAGAAAAAAATGAGTTGCTTACTTCTTTTGGCGATAAACACGAAAAACCCTTGTGTACTAAAATTTTGACTATGACTATATATATTTTTAGTTTTCACCTCTGTTTACTTTTCATTTTGAAATGACACAAAGAATTTTTTAATAAATAAATGCAAATATTTAAAAATTAATAAAATCGAAATACAATTAAATTGATAAAAATGCAATAAGAGAATTATATATATTGAAAACAAATTTATAATCACTCAAAATTGATCTATTTCTTTCAGTATTTTTCGCTATTTTACATTCTCAAACTTGAAAAATTAAAACTATACTCAAAAATAATGAAAAAACTCAATTATATGAGCGACTATATTTTACAAGTGTCTCATATGAAACAAAAATGTATTTTATTATATTATAAGTGAGGAAACCCGCATGAAATTTCAGGGACATGGGTAATCGAAAATGTTGAGTAACACTTAATTTATTTTAATTTAATAAATGGTATTGGGTAAAAAATATGTCATAGAATTTATATTATATGAAAATTCTTATTAACTTACGACTAAATTAGGATCCACAAATTGTGTTCTTGCATATCTTGTCAACATGTTTATGATGACCACTTGTCCCCATTCCTCTACGTCGATCAATAAGGAACATAACTTCCGATAATGCCTAAACGTTTTGTTCATTGCAATTTATTTATCACACAATTCTACTTGTGTATTAAATCTAATCTTTCAGGACAAACTTCTTCAAAAGCTTGAATTGCACTTCCAGCAACTAATGTTGTCTTATCGGCAAGCAATTTTTCAATAACTTCTATTAGCTGCTCTTTAGAACCAGCATCAAGACTTAAAATAAAGCTCTAATTTTAGAATTTTTATTTTAGAAATATAAATAACAATTTTCAAAATGAATGTGAATGCGAATCGTTGGCGTGATATTAGGGAGAAACCATATCGTTTATATTATTTATAATGTCGTTTTATTATCTAAAATGAAAATGGAGTCACAAAAACCTTAATTACCAACATTAACGAACAGTCACTAAAGTAATTCGACTATTTCAAATGCTTTCTGTTTCGCACAATATCTAATGTTTTGTCTCTAAGCTTTAAAATAAAAAAATATGGAGATATATTAGTTTTCGAAGAAATTAATTCAGTAAAATAAAACTTGGACAAAAGAAATTCAATTGTGTATAATTCAAAATACAGAATGTTTAGTAAAATATAAAGAAAAGTAAGTTAACAAAATTTAGATGATATCCAAATGTTACCATTTTTTAAAGTTTTATATTGGATATTAAACAATACTCATTCATTTAGATGAAGCCTGGAAAAAAAGATAATCTCGGAAATACATTATTATCTGGTGAGCAAAATATATATAAATGTAATTTTTTGGGGGTCAAAATTTAAAGCAAAACCAAGCATTATTATTTATAAATTAACAATAGAACAGTTAAACAAATATACATACAGCAATACCTTGCTTAGTGCGGTTTCACTATAATGCGTTTTTTTGGGAGGGAAAAAATTAAAATTTATAATTTTTTATCAATAAAATGCGCAAAAACGTATCAAAAAGCCATTTAAAATATAAATTTCTTAATAATACAAATAGGTTTACTATTCACGAAACATAATAAAATCACAAAAAGTCTAAGTTTATAATATTATAAAATGTACAGCAATACCTCGCTTAGTGCGGTTTCACTTAGTGCGGCATATCGGCGGAACCAATTAACCGCACTAAGCTAGGTATTATTATCTTAATAATTATATAGATAGCAATAAATAATGCAATCGAATATCTAATCAATGAGATATTTAATTAATGAGATATAAAATTTTTTTATATAAATATTAAATATTTTTAAACAATAATGAAACAATAATTTATCACAATTTAACATACTCAAACTATTTAAAAATATTCAAAACATTCGTAGTCACTTTGCACATCAATCCTTGGATCAAAAAACCTAATCAACAATGCTTCACAAGTTCACAATAATTATTAAAACCTTTCAACTAAACTTTAAAATCAGACATTCCTATTTCACTTTTACAGCCTCTATTGTGCTCACTAATATTGGTCAAACCCTTCAATCAACAATGCTCTAGAAATAAACTACATAGTGGTATATCAGTATAAACAGGGGGGATTAGTGATATATTAGTATGAACAGAGGAGATCAGTGATATATCAGTATAGTGATGTCCAATAATGAAAAACATTGTTTTAATATTCAGAATTAAGATACGTTTTTGATTTTAATAAAATTTAGTAGAAATTTTATCTTGACTTTTGAAGAGGTTGTAACTGGCGACCACGCCGAAAAAATCGAACCGATTAACGCAGTAATAAGAATTCAGCATCGGAAGCTGATTATTGAATCTTTGCCTAAACAGGCGAAAGACATTTTAAATTTTAATGTCAGAAGATTCGATGGCCGAAGCACGAAAGCAGAGCAATGGCTCAAAAATAGTTGAATTTAGTAAGTATTTTTGACTTATTATTGTCTGAAGAGGCGTCTATCCTTTGGAAAGAATTTAAAGACATCCCCACGACTAATGAAAATGCTCGTGAATGGTTTAACAACACATTTACAAAAAAGAAGTCCATTATGGATAAAATTTGTGAATTATCATCAGTGAGTTAAAATCACGATGAATGATTCGTTACATTTGAAATTCGAGTAAAGAAACTCGTTGACGAAGTTTATGACTGTGGAATTTCAAAAGAAAACATCGTCAAACTGATTTTATTCAACAGAGTTCAGAATGATCGTTTGAAAGAAAATATATCGACGAAGGCCCAATATTACAAGAAAAGAAATTAGAAATTTAATAAAGATATATGAAGTACGATAAGGTTACGATACGAAATAACGATCTGGAGAAGTCCAAGCAGTAGTTAAATCGACTTCTGGAAACGTTACTCAAGATAAACAGAAGCAATGGCTTCAAAAACCTTTTAATAACTCAAATCGTCAAACAGAAATAACTAACCAAAATAGAAATGAAAGAAACGAAAGACAATTTGATTAAGTGAAACCCATGGAAGAAAATATAATTAGAGGACAACTACGGAGCGTAGACCACCACCTTTAGTTTCAATGAAACATATCGCACGGAAGATTTATAATAGATGTTGTGGTTTACCAGAACCAGTAGAAGAAATGTTAAAACCTGGTCAATGCTTTTGTTGTGGACAAAATGACTATGCGATTTGAATTCCCATTGAAGGACAAGGGCCTAATATGCGGTAACGAAGGTCATTCATTTAGAAGTTGCAATTTGTTAGTAAAATCACGAAGTAATACACAAAGACTAGAAAGAAGAATATATTGTATACATGAAGAAAACGATGATAGCTCAGATGAATTAATAGAACAACTCATACATAATGTTGAGACGAAAAAAACCAAGAAGACCTGTTGCTTACATTTCGTCAGTAGGGTCGATACAGTATATGAGTTGAAAAAACGAAATGTTGAAAAGAAGGATGTGATGTTTAAGAAGGATGATGACAGAAAGTGGAGTATGATGGAAATAAATGGATTTCATGTAGCGATGCTATGAGAGTAAGGAGCTTCAATCAATGATGAGTGAGAAATGTTGGAGATTGATTGCAGTCCAATATTGATGGACAGCAGAATACGGTTGAGTGGGGTATTTTCAAAAAAAGATGAGAAACCTCTCGGAAGCGTTAAAATCGTTGCAAAATGGAACAAAAAATTTTGAAAATTGAATATTATTATTGTTAGGAAAATTCATCCAGATTTCATAGGAATAGACACCATGAAAGTATTTGGCATGTAGCTTAAGGAAGTCAATAATATTGAATCCTCGTTAGTTAACAAGAGATTTACAGATTCCGATCGGTTAAAGATTACATTATTGACACTCAAGTTGGACAAGAATTCGAAGTTGGGTACTTTAATATCTAAATTTAGCAACATTTTTATGGCATCCAGATTTGACTTAGGTCATACAAAAGTAATAACACATGAAATAAAGACATCAGGTCCTCCAATTTTACAAAATTCCAGAAGACAACCCATGCATTTAGAAGGCAAAGTTGAAGAGTTAGTACAGAATTTATTAGAAGCTGGGGTTGTGAGGAAATGTCAAAGTCCGTGGAACACATCATTAGTGATAGTTGGAAAACCAGATAGCTTTATAGGAATGTGTCAGGTTATTAAATTCGGTTACAGAAAAATTTTCATTTCCTATGCCAGACATGAATTATTATTGGATTGGTTAAGTAAGTCAAAGATATTTTCTTCCATTGACTTAGGACAGGCCTATTATCATGTAGAGTTGAATGAAAATTCACAAATTAAGACGGCATTTAGTACAAAAGAAGGACAGTTCTGTTTCCATAGGCTACCATTTGATTTTTTAACAGTTCTTGCCACTTTTCAGAAACTGATGCATCAGATATTGGAAGGATTAGTTTTTAAAGGAGTGGTTGTGTACGTTGATAACATTTTAATATATGCTTAAAATCAAGAAACTCAAGATAAACTCCTATTTGAAGTATTTACACGCATTAGTGATTCAGGGTTAAAAGTCAATCCAGAGAAATGTGCGTTTAATAAAATTGTATTAAATTTTATTGGTCATACAGTGAGTGAAAAAGGAATTCAAACAAATAAAAGAAAGATTTCAGAAATTGAAAATGCAACTGAGCCAAAGAGTACTACAGAATTGAGATCATTTCTAGGTTTAACAAATTATCATCGACGATTTATCAAGAATTACTCAATGATAGCAGCACCTTTGTACGCCGCAACGACAGGTAATGACAAAATGATTGTTTGGACTGAAGAATGTAGGAAAGGTTTTATCAATTTAAAGAAACTCTTATGTGAAGCACCAATATTAGAATATCCAAGGGCAGATCGACTATTTATCATTGATACGGATGCTAGTTTTGGAGAGATAGGTGCAGTTTTATCTCAGATTAAGGAAGATTTGTAGCTAAAACGGATCACAAGACATTGAAATTTATGAATACAGCAAAAAAACTAATAAGCCCACCATTTCAGACATGGATGGCAAATTTATCTGAATACGATTTTGCGTTACAATATAGAAAGGGAGAAGAACATTGAAATGTTGATGGTATGTCTCGTTTATATAATACCACATGCTCTCATCGTCAGATGGAACACAGAGATGCCAAGGAGGCGAAATGTAGAACTCGGTACATTAATAATTTACAAGTTCAAATATTATGAAAATTATTAAACAGAAGCAAAACGAAGACAGAATTACTTCAGAAATCATATCACATCATAATGGAAATGAGGCTCACTTATCTTATGAAACAACCAGTAGCAGTATTTTCAAGTATTTTAAGATATTACAGATACAAGATGACGTATTGATACAGACGGAAAACTTGCAGTGGTTGTACCCGACACGTACGTAAAGTCTTTAGTAAATTATTTCATATTGAACTATGTCATCTGGGTATCAAGAAAACCTGATGTTATTATAAGGACTTTTTTCTTTCGGCCATCCATGAATCAGATTATTACAGAGTGCATTAATAAATGCAAGATTTGTGCTAGTAGAAAGATTGATCAAGGAAGAACAAAAGAAATCTTATTGTCAAGAACAGGAGAACGATTTTTAGAACAGATAGTAGTGGATATTGCATATATGGAGACAAAGGAAAGTAAGAAATACATGATAGTGATAATAGATCGTTTAGTAAATTGGTCAGTTTATCAGCAGCAAGTACACAGGATGAAGCAACAATTTTGAATGTCATTTTGAATAATTGGATATATCGTTTTGGTAGACCTGAAAGCATTCTTACAGATAGAGGAAGAATTTTAGAAGGTTCAATGTTTCGTGATTGGATGGAGAAATTTGGTGTAAAACAAGAATTTAATTCACCGTACCAACATCAATCGAATGATTTAGCAGAGCGAATCATAAGAACAGTTCGGAACATGTTGGCAACATCATTGGCAGAGATTAAACAAAGAATAATTGGTGTAAATGGTTACCAAAGATTGAATTTAGTTTAAATGCTACAATACAAAACTATAATATTCTCACTTTTTGAAATTGTATATCAGTACAAACGGGGGGATCAGTGGTATATCAGTACAAACGGGGGGATCAGTGGTATATCAGTACAAACGGGGGGATCAGTGGTATATCAGTACAAAACGGTGGGATCAGTGATATATCAGTACAAAACGGAGGGATCAGTGGTATATCAGTACAAAACGGGGGGATCAGTGGTATATCAGTACAAAACGGGGGGATCAGTGATATATCAGTACAAACAGGGGGATCAGTGGTATATCAGTACAAAACGGGGGGATCAGTGGTATATCAGTACAAAACGGGGGGATCAGTGGTATATCAGAACAAAACGGGGGGATCTGCGATATATCAGTACAAACGGTGGGATCAGTGGTATATCAGTACAAAACGGGGGGATCGGTGGTATATCAGTACAAACGGGGGATCAGTGGTATATCAGTACAAACGGGGGATCAGTGGTATATCAGTACAAACGGGGGGATCAGTGGTATATCAGTACAAAACGGTGGGATCAGTGATATATCAGTACAAAACGGAGGGATCAGTACGGATCAGTGGTATATCAGTACAAAACGGGGGATCAGTGATATATCAGTACAAACAGGGGGATCAGTGGTATATCAGTACAAAACGGGGGATCAGTGGTATATCAGTACAAAACGGGGGGATCAGTGGTATATCAGAACAAAACGGGGGGATCTGCGATATATCAGTACAAACGGTGGGATCAGTGGTATATCAGTACAAAACGGGGGATCGGTGGTATATCAGTACAAACGGGGGGATCAGTGGTATATCAGTACAAACGGGGGATCAGTGGTATATCATTACAAAACGGGGGAATCAGTGATATATTGCAATCAATAGATAAAACAAATATTAAATATCAAATTGAACATAAAATTAACAAAGTGAATTTATTAGAATCTTAATTTTAATATATTATATAAAATGATTTACCTGTACATTTTTGGAATGGCGTGTGCTGCAATTTTTCTAACATATGGTGACATGTCATTGACTGATTCTTTAATTGCTAGCATCATTATCGGAACAATCATCGGAACGCGAATAGATGAAAGAACTCGCAGAGCTGACCCTCGAATCAATTGATTTGGGTCCTATAGCATCGATTAAATATTTTTATTAACCATTACGTAATACTTTAAGAGCTCTTTGAAATGTTGATATAGATAAAAGAGCGAGATCCTGTTTCTCTTCGGCATAACGAGTTAGGTATGCATAGACCAGTTTTTTCACCTAAATAGTTAAATAATTGAACAGACAATTATAGAGTTACCTCAGCATTTTTAGAAACTACATTTTTTACAACTGATGGAAATAAATCTGCACAGTCTTTGCCTTTTGCAACCATCTAAAATTCAATGGCTTAAAAAACATTGCTCAAAAATTTACTGTAATAATTCGTTTCATTGCATCAAGTTTGGCTGAATCTTTATTACTTTCAAGCAATACTTTTAAATCTTCATGTCTGAGAAACAATTAAAAATTTTATAGTAATTTTTAATTACTTTTTGGGATCGCTCATGAATAAATTTCCAGCTTTGATAACATCACTGCCAATATCAACATCTGAGGGATTAATGTTGCTATTTGTATATTTATTGTATGCAGATTGTTGAAATCCATTCGAATTCATTTTATAACTATTTTTAAAAAGTTATGGAATTTACAACTTAAAAATAATAAAGTTTTTAAATAAATAAATTGGTTGAATTAAACAATTTGAAATATTCTCAAATAAAGTGTTTCTGAAAATCCTTAGGTTATTTTAGGTAAATTATTTATCATATATACCCCTATATAACTTCTTTCACATTTAATTTATTACAACTTCATGGAAACAATTAAAAAGACATTTCAATTTTTTTTAATTTTTGATTTTCAATTATAAGACATTTCTTTTCCAAATATTAATAATTTCAAGATTATTTAAATGCATTTACTTCTAAACTACTCCTAATAAAATTAGTGTGAAAACAAGATTTACAAGGCAATTTCTAATAATTTTGGCATTTAATCTTCACTGATTAATCTTTGGAAGGGAATTATAATTTAGTTTTTGATATTAAATTACTCCTGTAACATATAGCATCGAAAGAATTTTAAAATCTTCTTGAAAATATAAAAGATTTACATAAGGCATGACTTATGTTGGTCAAAAACTAAAACAAAACCATTTTGATTATTAGGCAAAAAATTTAAAATTGCAATCAATGGATTAAACAAAATATGATTTATCGAAAATACTAAATGAAAAACAGAAAAAGTAGATCAATTAAAAATAAAAAATTGAACAGAAATAAAATAAAATAGAAGAAAATAATGAGAAAAATGGTTGAAGTTATTTAAAATCAAATTATATTAATGTTGGGCAGAAACATCCAACCTTGAAATTCATGTGAATGGATCAGTACATTGCATGAAAATACCTCAAAAAGTCAACATGATCCCGAATTTAATATATAAAATAAACACTCATAAATCTGAAAAAAATGTGCATCTAAAATAAAATAAAATCAACACAAGAAGCATGATGTCACTCAGGACATAAGGTGGAAACATATGAATAAAAAAACTATTTTGATGATAAAAGGGAGGATTTAAACAAGAAAAAGAATGAGTAAGGATAGTATAGACTTGAAAATGTTGAGGTTCCCAGAGTCTCAACTTGATATCATATATAATTAAGAACACAAACACTGGTTTCAAAATTTTATTAAATTATAACAAATATATGTACAAAAATAAAATAAAAGTTTTACCTTTAACATTTAAAGAAAGATTCGGTATGTCCATTGCTTAATGTCTCTACTTTCTGTTACCTGAACTAGGTTATGTAAATTTGTATGCTCTAAATTTAGGCTGTCCATCTGCGCGGAATTGGCCGGACTGTCCCTGATTTACAGCATTTGTCCCGGGTCCCGGCCGGGACGCTATTTGTCCCGGAATTATTAATTTGATCGAAATTGTGAACTAAATTTTATGTTTTTCAGAAATAAGGTACCATAAAGTATTGCTACAATTCAATTATGTTTAAATTAGTGAGTCAGACCATCTTAGACCTTTATTAATTCAAATACAAAATTTTACTAACAATAAATTCTAAAATTTTGATTCTTTGAACAATATTTTGATAACATGGAAATTAAGGAACCCTTTAATTGAATTTAAATTTTTGGCTTTAAATGAGTTAAACTTTTAACTCTTTAACATTAAGCTCTATCTGGAACATTGACAGATGTTGAGCGTATTGCAAATCGGAACACTTAGAGCTCTTCTTACTATTCAGTTCAACTGTAATTTAGATTTTAACCAGTTCTAAAGCTTTATCAAGAACTACATTGAGTTTCTTGAAAAGTTAGGTGGATCATTACAGATTTCATGATTTCTTTATCCAATCAGCACCATGTCTTAGTATCATTTTTAAGATTATTAAATGCTAATTCATGTAACTATGTAAAATTTAGGTTTTTAACCTGAATTATTAAAGATATTCTTGTTTACATTTTGAACTTATTTTACTTTTTAAGGGCATTTCTTTCGTTAATATGCCCCCATCATCACTATTCCATTTTAAAATATCATTAGAACTCACATAAAACATTTATTACAATGTTTATGTTTATCTTTTTTAAACGGTTTTTAAAAATCTTTGTTTAAATATTTTATATAAAATAACGTAGATTTTTCCACAACCATTTTTTATTTGAGAATATTTTAATTTGTTAAATTCAACAATTTATTTATTTAAAAACTTTATTATTGCGTGTAAATTTTTATTTTATTTCATATTTATAAATAATATAAACTTTAAAATCTTTTCGTTTGTCGATGGCTGAATCATTTATATAAATAAAATTTAAATAAATAACAATGTTGGCCAATTTCAGCAATGAGTATTCATAAAATATGAAATATTTCGACCGATAAACGGCTTTGATAACTCATAGCCAAAATTTAACTAAACTTACGCTTTCTCTTCATCTCTGATTTATATTTTCTTTCACTCAACTGTATTTAATAAAAGGTAAATAAAAATGTGAATTGATCCAGATATTTGGTAAATAAGCGAAGAGAAAACTACAGAGTAAATAAAATTACTTAATGAAATCAACCCAACCATTTATATTGAACCAATAACTTTGAAAAGTATTTAGAATAACGATAAAAATGTTAATAGATAAGTTGACAGGATGTAATAAATAAATGGGAAAGGATAGTAATGATCAGAACCATTTCGTGAATAAAGTAGAAATAAAAACTTCCCGAAGCTTGGTTTTACCAACCTCTCCTAAGAGTAGGCATAATCCATATAGGTAAGCAGAAACCTGGCGGTTTCAGCTGTTTTTTTTTGTTGCTACTTTTAGTTAATTGTACTGTGTTCCCAGTGCGGGTCATCAGTAGCCATCACAACACTCCGTTCAATCAGCAGCACTCCCACCAATCCCCTCCTCCAGTTCATGTCAGCTTCAGGCCTATCTGAGCAACATTAGATGATGCTTCACAGGCATACCTCTGATTGATTATGTCTGCTGATAGGATGATAATGGCCGGTTATCAACCTATTAACTTCTGGGAATAGGCAGTAGCAACTAGGTGCCAGTGCGCTATTGGGAACTATTGGTCTCTTACCGTTATTTATTACTTGGTAAGAGTTTGTGGGCTAGTGGGCAGTCAATGCTCCTACCATCACTTTTTAAGAAAAATATAATAAATGTGATGGTATGTTATATTTTTTTTGTGATTTTCTAATTGATTAATGTACTTGGAAGTATGCTATACCCGAAGTATCACCTATTCACTTCATTCATCTGGAGATGCACTAGTAAGCATATTATGCCACTAGTGACATGCCGGTACAATTTTTGGTGTTCTTTACTGGTAGCGAGATATTCACTTATTACTCTTATTATTATTATTATTATTATTATTATTATTATTATTATTATTATTATTATTATTATTATTATTATTATTATTATTATTATTATTATTATTATTATTATTATTATTATTATTATTATGATATTTCAATATTCAGTTTTCTGTGGTACTAGGCACTCCGTGCCAGTATCATCAATTTTATATACTTATGTTTTTTTCCCTATTGGTAACATGATCCATATACATTCTATAACTGAATATGAGTGCAGTGGTCATACAGATTTTCGCCAGTTTCTTGGCTTCTGTAGTATTGAGTTCTATTTTTGTTAGAATTCTATCATTTTCCCCGTCCCATGACCCCAGTGTCCCTACTACGAGTGCGGATATGGTTGTTTTACAATTATTTTGCTTACCTGTTTCGAGGGCTAAGTCCTTATATTTTTTATAGTTATCCTCTCTGGCGTTTTGGAAGTTTTCTAGGGGGTCATATGGAACCTTAATATCTAACATGTGAATATAATTATTGCTTTTGGATTTTATAATGAGGTCAGGTCTAAGCCGCGTTTCAATGCCAGGAGGGGATCTTTCTATATCTACCTGAAACCCCTTAGATATTAGGTATTCCCCAGCTTTTTCCATAACGTTGTTATGTTTATTTCTCCTAGCGTTGCTTGTTTGGGTGCAGTGGTTAAAAATGTGTGCTTGGGTCTCGGGTTCCTTATTACAGAGTCTACAGTTCGCGTTCATTTTTTCCTTAACCCTATGTGTGTTATAATTTAGGCTTAACATATTATTCCGGGCTTTGATCAAAAAATGGTATTGTTGGTCATTTAGCGCTTTATGTTTGGTAAGGTATGTTGATTGTCTATTGCCCGCAATAGTCTTAGCTATATGTCCTTGGCGCGTCATTAAAAACCACTGTTCAGCATACCATTCGCTAATCAGGTCATGGATGATATTAGACGTATCTTTAAGAGAGTCCCTATCTATAGTGGTCCCAAAGTTTTCCCCTTGATGTCTAGCTCAAAAAATGCAAAACATTGAATAGGAATAGACAGTCTTTACGAAGGGTAAACAAAATGTAAGTACGTACCGATAAGGTAAGGATTGGGACCCTCACCGATGTCTCTAGAGACAATTTTCACGCAACCCAAATAACAAACGAGTGATAAGATAGTTAGATCACTAAACCTTAATCGATTTATTTGAGACATAATATTACTACGACCCAAAACGTACGAAAGATAAATAGAAAATTTTCATAAAACTCAACAGGTTCCATAATCGCACTGTCCTTGTAGACAAATTCACGTCTGAGAATCTCGACAAGGTAATGATCCATTTAAAGGTTACTGCATTATATCGAAAGTAAATTATTAATCTTGTGATGAAAATTTAACGAGGATCCGCGGAGAACTAATGAAAACAGATGACTCGACAATCTATTCCAAGAAAGTAAGGTTCTCAACCACCCTATTACGACCACCCTGAAAACCTAAATAATGCAAAATCACTAATGATAATTAACTAACGCTGAAAATATTGTCACATTGATTGTATAGGCACCACAATAAAGTTGTAAATACCGACATCCTTCAGTCAAAAGATCCCGAAGCTCTATAGTATAGTAGGGACGACATTGATCGAGGAATGGAATAGAATCTAAACAACTATCAATCACAAACCGACTAAATAAACAAATCTCTGACCCGAATTAAAGTTTCCGATAAATCAGCAAAGTTAAAAATAAATGAATTCTAGAAAAAATCCACTAATTACAACACACTTCTCCACTGAGAGAAGAATAGACATGCAATCTGGGTGCAAGATGACTCACCAAGTTTTCTTAAATAAATAAAATCTTCCCGGGAATCTCAAAGGCTAAAATGTCAAATCTATTAGAGAAAAACAAAATCAGACTATAAAAAAATTAATTCGCGAGAATTAAATGTCAATTGCTAAGAGTGTGCTATCCACTATATATATATATATATATATATATATATATATATATATATATAGAATTAATGGGATAACAATATCAGTAACACTTTCAAGAATTCTTAATGACCAGCAATCACGGAAGATCAGTATCAAAAGGTCCTTCTTCGCCTTCGATAATAGATTTAGACCACGGAACATTATCACGCCCGCCGAAGCCGAGTGGCTCGAGGTCACAAACAGTCGATAACTCAAGGATACCTAGTAAGAAAATTTCTTAATTCCCATGACCATTTAACTAACATTACATGCATCAAATAATAATGGAAAACCCGAGGCCACCAGGAAAACCTTATATTCGCAAAATTCGATATCGACTGACAATGTGATGAAACAGAATAATGATGCCTACTAAAGGACATGACATTGAAATATACTTGTTAAACGAAATAAATATCTAGAATGAGTTGAATGTCGATATGATTTCTGAGTTTCATTTTCTTTTGGGTATAAGCTAAGTCAAAGACCTCAAGATAACTCAACTGTCATGCTATGTGAGTAGACTGCGAACCTCACCAAGTTATAACCACTGAATATTTTAAATAAGGCTTTAAAATGACTTTATCGAGTATTTACTAAACGACATATACATTCAAATTATCTAATTTGATATTAGTTTAATACCGGTTGTCCGGGAAAACAACTATTTTAATGGTATGCTCGTAATGAGGGATAATAATGATATCGCATTCATGGTTTTTAAGTAATAAAAGCACCATAAAGGAACCTATAAACGGACGAGGACAGTCATGAATCCATCGTAATGTTAAGGATAGGCTCTTAGCCTGAAAATTATAAATGTTGGAAAGCCATTCAAATAAGAAGGGTCTTTCACCAAAATTAATGAGAAATTTCTAAGGACCGTATCAGGTACTTAAAGCAACCGAAATGTTATCTTGCAATTAGTACCTAACAAGAAAGCAGAACCTATCATGGTACACGTTAATCGGTGCAAAAAGTGTGCTCCGTCAATAAAACAAAAATCAGATACAGCGAAAATCGAGTATCCCAAATTAGCAATCAAAGAGAAAAAACCAGATAAAGGCATTCAGAAAGAGCAGTCTGAGAGATATCCATTGAGATCAAGACAGATACCAAAAACAGTGACGTTTGCGACAATAATAAGTTGTATGATGGCCTTGACATATGAGTTCGAGGATTTCCTACCTGAAGTCAAGCATTTATCGAATATCGGATATCAGCGTACAGGTAGATCGTTTAGAATATTTTTGAAGCATTATTTCCAAATGAAGTATCAATTTCACTTCTCGACAGAGGAAAGTGAAATGGCGTTTGATCTAGATGATGGAAGACGAGAAAAAGTAATTGATAATTTGTCACTAGAAACGGAGTATAGCTTAGAAGTACACTCATATTTATGAAAAATGAGAAAACAATGGGAGATTGATTATAAAGTCACTTGGTATATCAAAACAGTAAACTTTACGAAAAAGGTAAAGATTTCATATGATGGGCAAATAGCTCTATTTGCACATATCTTCGGGAGCAAGAACCACAGACTAGTGGTATTGATAGTGATATAAAATGGGGAATCTATATACAGGGCAGTGATGAATCAACAATACCAAGGTCGTAAATGGATAATTAGACCAACTAGAACCACAGAAGTGAATATCTCATACAAAGAATTCGACCTAAAGCGTGGTTCGTATACAATATATCGTGAAATACTAGAATTATTACCTCCAAAGAAGGAGAAAGATAATGTAAAGAACTCAAGAGCAAGATTGGTGAATATCACAAAATGTAATGGGATAAATTTACTGAATATATCTAGTTTAAAATTGGCAGCGGAGAATTCAACTATCCAAAAATTAAATTTAACGATGCCCAAAGTAAAGTAACTATAAATTCAACAATCCCAAAAGTAAAAGAGCTAAGAGCGCTAATACTCTCAACAAATAATTGTACATGCCCGATAACGAATAAAGGGAGAATCCCGCTTTGGATAATAATTTCAATCACGGGGGGAATCACTATAATGTTATTATTAATATATATTGTCGCTGTGCATATGACCCATATAAAGTTATTAGATAATAGATATGGAGAAAATCATTATGAAACTGAAGTATAGGTGGGACAAAGTCTCACCATTTTGTAAGTAATGTAAGTAAATTTTAATAATAAATATTGACATTCGAGAATGTCGTTTATCCTGGCAGTTTTATCACGAAATGTGATACAAATAGTTAATCAATTTATATTGTAGATAGCAGAAATTCCACAGCATAAGGCCCCAATGAAGTACGCAATATCAAAATATGATAAATTTACAAGCCCAATAGAAACCTACACTTCCTATAAAGAAGAGTTTGTTTACCGGTTCATGACGACCACCATTACGTCACAAACAAACCCATTATTTCTACAATCACTGGTATTATCCACGACGAGTGGACTTACTAAATGATTTCAAATTCCCGAGAAGCCCAAGGAGGCAAAACCATCAAATTATCAGATACCTTTAGAGAATTTAAAGATTGCCCCAGAACTGATCATATTTCGCTCCACGTCATTAACAAACCCTTCATTGTATTACTAGTTGGAATGCCAAACCCAATCTCGTTGAGGAAGCACAGTACCTTCGAATTATCCTATTCTGAAGGATGAGAGAAGAACCTACAAATAAAAACTATAAAACCAAACTCAATCGTTTGTTTGGAAATACTAAACTATCAGAAACCTTACAGAATAGTAACTGATCTGGAACCTTCCTGGTGTTATAACACAACTGGATATGCCTTATCCCGAGTAGGCATGGATCCTGTTTTATTGGAGATATCTATCTCAGATTTCTCGGGACAACAACTGTTGAATACAATAGTCACACCCAAGGAACCCATAAGACATTACCAGACTCATCAATATCATTTAAAAAAAACCAATGTTCAAGGAAATTTGGATGACGAAGAATGTTGTCACATGATCAGAAAAAATTGTGACAAAAAGATAGCAGTTGGACTAATGATAAAGAAGTTACTAGCGGCAGCCCATCTACCGGCACAGCAATTATTAGGTATCCGAGATCTATCATCAAAAAAAAATTTAGAAGATCGACGGGTACCTAAGATGCAAGGATATTATCACTTGCCTTATCTTTCCAAATATTTCCTAAAAAGGGCTCCGGAGAGCCGGCAGGACTTAGTTGCAGACAATGAGGTCCGAACTATTAAAGAAATATATATATATATAAGCATTCAAAGTGAATTGCTTGATCATATATCGATCCCATTATATACTTTTTCCGAGAGTGACCAGTGAGTGGTTATAAAACGGAAACTACCTATGGTACCCAAAGAGACTAAAATTCAAAAAGAAGATGAACTAAACCCACCTGCTGACGTTACAATCTGCAATGAAGATGAAGTCATGGAGATACCACCAAATATTGAACTACGAAAACCCCAAGTAAAAACAGCCCAAGTAACAAAGAGCGCTGGCAATCAGCCTAAAAAGAAAATCCCACAAAATACGAACGCTGCCTATCAACATGAAAAGGTCATGAGACCATCTACAAGTAATCCTTTATATACCGAAAAAGCCACACGTTTAAAGAAGGCTACAATCCCTCCGACGGTACAAAAAGTGAAGCCAGAAACTAGTAGTATGAAAAGTGTGGTAAAAAAATTGTTCAAGAAGAAAGAACCAATCAAACATAATCAATCTCAAGTAAAAACTCCACAGGCAAGCGGGTCAATACCCAAAAGGATATTTAGTGAACCAGACGATGACATAGAGGAAGTGTCATTTATACCCTGAACGCCGATTTGCAAAATCAATTAAAAGTAAAGACGGAGCCTGAAATGGCCGAAAAATTGAGAATTGATAGAGAAAATTTAATCCTGAAGCCTATTTCGGTAGATACAGATGGATATGATATAATATGGTACCGAAGGCCAAACAGCCACTGGTTTCCAAGAGTTACCCAATACGATGGGAAACAAATTACTCGCATGGCAGTAAATTCAAACCCTAAATACCAAGAAGTAGATGTGGACGGGATCCCATACTTGGTATCAAAAGTCATCCTAGTAAGCTCCTTAGACAAGGAGGCGCTCGCCTTTTCATATGAACTGGAGACAATGGCAAAGAGACTCGCAAAATCTTTACGTGAGCATAAAGTGCGTAACAGATACAATTAAACAGACCCTCACTTATACCGCGTGCCTGAAGAACACGAAGACGCCTAAGAAGATTCAACAGATGTGACAGGAGGATCTGAGAGTAAAAGACATTTACATTTGTGATTTTGACATTATTTAATTCAGTGATCATTATTGGCTTACATTTTATTGAGTTTTTTTTTGAGATTTAACTGTGTTTTGGTGTTATTGTTTAATAATTATTTTTATTTAAGTATAATGTAAAACAAATGGCTCGTAGTAAAAATAAATATTTTTTTTCGTGGACGAAAATTTTTTAGGGAGTAAGATTTGTTAAGAATAGGCTCTTAGCCTGAACATTATAATCAGATTGACGTCACTAAACGGTGACGTGTAAAATAATAAAATGACGTTTTAGTGACCTCACAGAAAAAATTACTAAAAATAAATTATAGTAATTTCATATGTAAATACGTCATCAAGAAATTACTAAATTTGGATTCTTGATGACGTAAATCTAAATATAGTATTTTATTAATAGGTAAATTTAAATATAATAATTAACCGGTAATATTAATCATTAATTTTTAATATAAATAAGAGAGCATTTTAGTTTTATGGGCCGATCCGAAAACAACTTAAGCGGGATAAAATTAATTTAAAACAATTAATTCAAGCTTATTCACAAAACAACGAGAAAATATAGAAAAATTTAATCAATATAATTGGAAACTTACATTCTAAGAAAATCAATTTTCGTTTCCAGAACAATTTCAAGAAAAATAAAAACGATTTTCAGAACAGCTTTTAATTTTAAGTACAATTTAAGAAAGCGATTTGTAATTCCCAGAACAGCTGGTAACAATATATTAAAAGAAGAGAGCTGCAAACATAAGAAAATTAATCCTATTCCAAGAAGAAATCGTAATCGGTGCTTATTAAACAGCTGGAGTTCTAAATAAATAAATATATATATATATATATATATATATATATATATATATATATATATATATATATAAAGACTCAAATCAGAGAAGAAAAGAGAGAAAAAAGCTAGTCAGTTCGACAACAGAAGATATTCAGAAATCCTAACAAATTCATAGTGCAAGGGATACATTTTATCCTGATATTCATTCGGTAATTTTTTCTAATAAATTAAAGTTTCGTTTTCAAAATCGGATTTCTCAAATCTGGCTTCTAATTAAACTAATTAGCTTAAACTATAAAAATACCAAAAGCAGTAGACAGCTATCGTGGTATTTGTAGTGCCCCAAAATTAAACTTTCTTACCCTCTGTATTTTAAGATAAATCGTTGCGTCGACATAGTGACCATCGATTTCTTGCAGGACATTTGAGCAGGGATCATTTGATCCAGTTTTCTTTCAAACCTTTTAATTGTACACATATACATTTGTAAATTTTGTTGTCACACCAATTAAAACGTATAAGTGATTAATTGACTTGTCTTATTTATTTACATAGGACCACAAACGACTTTTTTATACTTTTTGTGTATTAATTCATTATTATTTTGATTATAAGTTTAGAGTCAGAAAGTAAACTGTGTTAAGATCGTAGCCCTCACTTTTTGATCTTAACAGTAATAATAACGACTCAAGGCTGGTATAGTACTAATTATGAAAGAACTGAATGACGGAGTTTAAGAATAATTCATTAAAATCATAGTAATAAAAGTGAACAGGGTACACGGTATCGCCGACCCAAGAATCCAATCGGCATGACTACTCCACGGACAGAAATGATGAAGTCGAATTACCCTGCGTCACCATTAATCGCGAGCCAGGGCAGAACCCCGCACGAGAGGCTCAACAGAAGGCCGAATTCACGCTGGCCAAACTAGAAGAACTTCAACGCCGAACTCAATGGCAGATCATTATGGCATACCGACATCTTCACCAAATCAATACAGGTATAGCAGCCGGACGGATCCCTAGTACCGATGACTACGCTCCTAATTACAGAGTATCTTACGAATTAAATGACCCGGCTCTGAGCGATATAGAGGCACCAACCAGCGTAGTGGTTCCAATGAGGCTCATCCGAACCTCGGCTCTAGATCACCTCAGTGTACCGCACTGTTCGGACGAGCATGCATAATCAATCCATTCAACTTTGGAAGGCTCCAATTTCAAATATTATGATCAGCGAAGAAGAAGAAGATGACTCTAGAATAACAGGAATTAATGTAGAATCAATTTTGTAGTAAAAATAAATTTTAGCATAATAAACTTGTGGTATTAGTTAATAAATTTTAGTTTAATAAATTTCAGATGTTAGTTGAAAAAAAATCGGAATGTGATAAAAATAACGACTGTTTGAACGTCACTGCAAACTGCTGAGAAGGATACAAAACGAAATAATAGACCACATAATATAGATAACCTAAACTAATAGCGAGTCGAATAAAGTTAACTGTAACAAATAGCAATATACGAGCCGGCTGTTTTCAAAATACTAATGAGATCGAAATTGATAACATGTTTAAACCCGGTTATAATTATAGATATGGATACACTCCGAGTAACAGGAAAGGAACTGGTCAAATCTTGACGAGAAAACTCGGATTTACTCGCCAAACTACTACAAATAAGTTGGGAAATGCAAAAGATCAAGACGACGTGGATTAAACAGTCACGAGCCAAACTGACCTATCAGCGACTGACCGCCACTCAACGGGGATGGGTGGAAGAAAAACAGATGGTTCAAAATCAACAAATGCAAATCCGGAGTTTGGAGGTAGCACTGTCGCTTGTCAAGAAGGCATACCCTTTGATATTTGCTCCAGCGCAATAGCCTATCAGTAATCTTAAACCACAGTCCAGTAGTCAATACCCAAACGGTTTCATCCTCGACCTGGAAAAGCGACGCTTACAAAAACCAACTGAAAATCGTCTAGAATAAACGAACTAGTGAAATGAAAATTTGCTTAACATTGTTATATTGAAAAATAAAATCTTCTTCGAGTGTCTCATGAATCTCTTAAGAAATGCTTTATCCCAAATTATTAATATTCTATATCACGATATAGAGTAGTTAGTTGGAAAAGAATTGATGTAGTACTCAAACCAGTACAGAAGGGACCAGAATTGTAAACCGCGCACAGATCTTCTATAAATAGCAATTTGAACCCATCATGAGGCCGGGCCTTAGCAGTTCTGAGAGCAGAGCTCACCTTTGGAGGTCTCATAAGCAGTGGTTGCCTAGCAACTGGTAACCATTGGAGGGCAAGAAAGGTTGTATGCATGAGGTCAAAGTCATAAACCACTAACCCTACACTAGTATGAACACGGTATTTTTACGGAAACTACTAATCGTTCTGATTAAACACGATAAAATTATTTAAGTGAGCGATGATTGACCTTAAGTATTATTAAAAGTAGAGTTAATAAGGAAAGGATTGTATTTAATCCATGTTTATATTTTCAATTACGTGCACTATATTTGATTTCTTTTTTAGCGAATATCTTTTAAGTTTAAACGTTTATATGTAAGTATTGTCATCATCTTCGGTTCAGCGTAACATATGCTTTGTACCAGCAGTCCTTAAACCATTAGACATGCCAGTGCCTTAGCAGTAAACATTAGGCATGCTCACCTTTACCAAACATCAAGCCATTTCGAACATTACAAGTTTTGCGTAGCAACCAGTACCAATGTATAGATAATACACACTTTATATGTTGTTTGTGCTGGAAACAGTAGCTGGGGTTAGAGTTAAGATGATCTTTACCAAATAAGAAAAATGACATGAATCCTAGCTTTAAATTACACGCAAATTTCTATGAGCAATCCATTAGTTCATATGTGCCTTGATATTATTATTCACTATAAGCGTGCTCATCTTTTGCCGACAACCGCTACTTGGTACAGTTCCAGTGTTATCTAGCAACGGGTAATAAATGGCAGGCATCCAACACATACTTCTGTAGATGAATTGCGTTTTTAAAACAACATTTATGGGAACCACGTGACTCACAATTTTCATTAAAATTTCACAATATTCCTTGGTCATTTAATTTAGCTCCTAAATTTTTTCTCTATTATCTCCAGCGTTACAAATTTCTAATAATTTGACATATTGGAGCTTTGACATAGTTGCCATATAAAAATTATTTGTATTCCTATTTTTATTCATATTCAAAAGCCTAAAAAAACTTTCCCAATATTTAAAAGCAAACTGCAAAATTTAACAGAGAATTCAATAATGTGATTTTATAGTCAAAGCGATAATGCTAATATTATTTAATATATAACATTATAAATTCAATATATGTATATTTATATCAAAGATAAATTTTTTGTAAAACTTTTATCATGATGAATATTATATTATAATCAATATATGCAATTAATATCAAAATTTCTTAGGTTCTTTAATTATTTAATGAAAGTCATTTCATTAATATTTAATACTTTAATTTGTTTGTATATTGAAATTAAGTTAAAATTCTAAAATTAAATTAAATTGTAAAAATCAATTTTTATATGTATATTAACTTTGCATTATAATATTAAGTATTTACATTTTATTTTTATCAGTTAAATTTAATATATACTAGCAAATTGTTAACCTCTTGTTAGATTCATATTATTTTCCTGAATTTTATTGTAAATCAATTTTTTATTTGATCTCGTGATAAATTATGCAGAGAAAATTGACAATGGAAATTTTTATTTTAGATTCGACAAGATGGACAAGCTAAATAATTATGTATTATTGGAAAATAATTTTCAAAACGTAGTATCGGATGACAAAGAAAATATTTCACTCGATCTATTATTTGATTCATTTCAAAATTTGTTTCTTGATTGTAAATCAGTATCAAATCTTCCAACGAATAAATATTTTACTAATTTTTACAAGCAGTAAGTTATTTAAATTTTTTTAATTTTAAATTCTATTAAGTAATTATTTTAAAATCAAATTCTTTTAACTGGTGTTATTTTATTATAATTAATTATCATTATTAATAGTATTAATATTTGATTTAAAGCATTTATCCAATTAAATAAAATTATTCAACTAAAATACTGTTGAAACTAGTTTGCCTGTGTGTATTTAGCAATGTGCACAATATTTTATCCTCAAGCATATTTTATGTTATTTCTGGTGTATGTCGAAATTATTATAACCTGCACAGATAAATTTCTCGCCTTTGGCGATCAAGTAGAAGCACGAATCAGTTTATTGATTCACGGCGAATGGATGCACCAAATTTTTGGAAATATATTTATAAATAATAATTTATTAAATTGAAATTCTAAATTTATCTTGTTATTTTGTTGCCAAATAAATTTCTATTGTGATAATTTTTTTACTCACAATCTAAGATTTTGATGAAATTTAATCTTTTATTGTTTTTTTGAATAAAACGTTTCCACTTCTAACATTTGTGACATGGTAATATTATCTATTTTATATTATAAACCCAAAACCTACTACTATGACAAAATAGCTCACTTAATATTACTACAAGCATATGATAAATTAACCGTATTTAATCAGTTATAATGACAGCTTATTAATTGTGTTTCTCTGTCCCGGAATACCACTGCTATATAAATCATCAAAAATTACAAAAATTTCAATCTATTATATTCAATTTATAAAATATCCCTTTTCTTTTGGTATTCACCTCTGTTCTGTTATTCCGTTATGATTATTCTTTTATTCCGTTTAAATTTACATCATATTTTTCTATTGGCTTAACTGTTTTTCTTGCATTACACGGACAAAACATTGAGTGAAACCATAATTATACGATATAAATTGTATTTGAAGTGTAATTCTACATGGGATACATTAACACCTCATTTTACTACTGAGATAAGCTCATTGGAAGTTTGTTTCAAAGCTATATTAGTTCCACGAGATCCATTAGATTTATGTTTGTACTGCATTTTAAGCCATAAATAAGGGGTATTTATGTTTAATGTACACGTTTCTATTTGTATGAGGTAACTAAAGTGAACCCTTGCTATGGCTGATCATTGGGGTAAATATTTTCATTGATATTCCTTTTCGCTTGCGGAATCTTTGACACTTTAAAGGACTAACCATTTTTCTATACAATAAAAAAATTGCCATTCAGAACTGATTGACCAATATAACTTGGTCTATTCAAACTAATTGAACCTTTATTTAGTAAAATTTCAATTAAATCATTAATATTGATACTTTGTTTTTAAAATTTGGCTTCATCTTAAACTTATTCTTTTCTTTAAGTTATTTTTCATTCAGATTGGTTTTGGAGTTTTTTTACTTATCAAATTCAAAATTTTATTTGCGGGCTTTGTAAACTAGGTTTTTCCCCATCGACTTTTCTTATACATTGCTTGATAGGTCTCAAAGAAATTTTGATTAAAACGATTGATACTAATCCCCTTTATCTCGATTTCGACATGTTTCATTAGAGATCAAATACTACAAGGTGTTATTATTATTATCAGAGATCGGACATTTAAGAATTGGGATTTCACTGGGCCCAAATATCCTTTTATCACTTTGAAATTTCCAAAAACATTTTAGTCTGATTTTATAAATATTTTTCATTTCACCTGTAAATCCTCTCATTTTTAAAAGTCATACTAATAGATTTATTACTGTTTGTGATAAATACAGTTTGGATCTTCCAATACTTTTTTTAGTTCTACTTGGATACTGAATTCAAACTTCTGGATTCTTAGGATTTCCTATATTATGTTCATTTTTTTTGTGAATTTGTTGGTTTTTCTACTTTTTTTACTTTCATCTGTTTTTTTGATAACTCTAAGGACCTTAAAGAAAACCTAAGTTTGAGACTCTTACTTCGACACCAAATTTTTAAAAAAGTAATCCGATTGATAATGATTTAATTGAAGTGATGATTGGATAATTTTGCACAGTACATCAATCCACCAGGTTTGGATTTATCTAAATTGCGGATGTATCACTTACAATATCATGAAAAAGCCACATCTGTTTCAATTTAGTCCATTGAAAATAAAACAAATTTCACCATCGACTTTTTATTTTACAATATTATTATCATCTATTGTCTACTTACATATGACTAGAATATGCACTCAAATATTTTTTACGGATTATGATAACTTTCTATAAAACTTCAAAATATCGAAGTTTATTTGATGTTGATAGGTACGTATTTGTAAAAAAAATATTTTATTGAAGTTTGCCACTGACTCTTTTCTATGACTTCATAAAATATTCCAGTTTTAATAAATAAAATTTAATTTATAAATTTAAGAAAAGGTAATTAATATTTAAACACATCTCTAAACTGATTCAACTGCATTTCAGTTTTCCCTTGATACAAATTCTCCCCATTCAGCCTGAATGGCATAGTTTTTAGATAAAAGACATTTCGAGCATAAAATTTCACTCCAAATCTAAATATTTTTCCGAAAATGCTGGCTATTTTTAAAAATCTGCCTTTCACTAAATCACAACCAAGATTAAATTTTCTGTGTCCCCTTCCAGTTTGAAAGCACTACACAATTTATCGATTCTTCTCGTAAATTGATCAAATTTTTATTGTTTAATAAATTAAAATCAATTAAAAAATAATCGATATTTCAATTTTTAATGAGTCAAATTGTAACATCAGAGAAAATTAATTATTTAAAAAATGCAAATTATTTGTGAAATTTCAAGTAATTGTTGATGTGTTTTAAAATTAAATTTACGAGTTTTGTTATGGATTCCAATTACGTTTCGATTGACAAAAATTTTTTCATTAGAATAAGTATTTACTAGATCAGACATCGAAGTGAACTGATCTGGAAAATGATTTTTGACGTTCGATTTATTGAATGTCGAATTGAGACGTTTTTTTTATTATTTTTTAATTTAGGCATAAAAAAGTTTACGAGAAATTGGTTGATTTCCGTATGAAATACTCTGATTTTAATCTGCTGAAAATAATCGGCCAAGGAGCATTTGGTCAAGTACAGTTAGTTAGGCATAAACAAACTGGAGATTTGTTTGCGTTAAAGATATTAAACAAGTCACAAGTTGTGACTTGTGAAGGTACCTTGTTTTGGCAAGAGGAGCGTGACATAATGATGAAAATAGACAGTAGATGGATCGTCAAATTGCATTATGCATTTCAGGTTTTTTTATTGTATTTTTATTTCTTATTCAAAATTCTACCATGGGAAAAATTTAATTAATTTTCTTTTTCCCATCTAATTTTAATTTAACATAAATAATTAGCAATTAAACTTGGAATTTTAACCTTATTCGTTTTACTTTGTTTTGATGATTAATTTTGTTTTTATCAATTATAAAATATGGTATTGTTTTATTTACACAAACAATTATTTATTTCTTCAATACACATGGGTTTATTTTGTAAATTTATCTGTAAGATCTTTCATTTCGACATTGTTCATTTGCGGTTTCTTCATCTATTTTTTATACTATCGATCACAATTTTGTTATATATTTAACAAAGACTTTCGGCACAAGTATTTTTTGGAAAAATAAAGAAAAACTAGGAACCAAAAAGGACGAATAGGAAAAAAACGAGAAATAAAATCAATGCAAATACAAAGAAAATCCATTGTTACAAGTTATTTGCTAGGAAAAGAAGGAAGAAAATCTATTATCCGAAATACTTTGCACAAATACAAAAAGAAGAGGACTATGATGATTATAAAAAAGAATTAAAACAATACAAAACAAAATTTTAAGTAGTATGCAATAATGACCTCAACTGAATTTGAACTCGATAAACTTTCAAGGGCATTACAATGTCATATAAATTATAAGGTCATTAAAAAAAGGCAACTTGGATCTATTAGTTACAATTCAATTAATTACTTAATATTTTTTTTATTTTTATTAATTATTTAAATTCTTTTTATTTATTAATTATTGCATTGTAATTATTTTTTTTAAATTTAATTAACCATTTTTATTTTAATATATTAGTTCATTATTTTAATTACTTTATTTTTTATTTATTTAATTATTTTAATTATTTATTTTAAAATAATCATTACTCTTTAATTTATTATAATAATTCATTATATTTATTAAATTATTTAAATATTTTATTAATTAATTATTTAATATTTAGTTTTATTATATTTTTATTTGTTTATTTTTCAAAATTTTTATTATTTATTATTTTATAATTAAATTTAATGAATTGTCTGAAACACAGTAATAATGGAAACCCATAAAGAAGATATCATTTTGCACGGATCAAATGAATACATGAGCTAAGATATTTACTAAAACATATAAAATAAAATTCTTATTAAGTGGAAAGTTTATAAAAAGTCAATTTAAATGTTAAACGCAACTCATCGAAATTTTAATAAAATGGCTCCTGTCATGGTCAAATAGAAAGGAGCCTGGGCACAGGGTTGACTACAAATCAAAATCGAAGTTTATAATACATATTTGGATGAATGTGCGTTAAAATGATGATTTCAGAGGTTGTATACCTTATTTTCTAATTCCTATTTTAAAGATGTAATTAATTTACATAACCTTATTTAAAATTTATTTAAAATCATAATGAGCTAAAGCAATATAAAATTCTTATTCAAGTTTGCATTGTTTTATTCTGAATAATCAGACAGAGTTCCTGGATTTGTTAGCGTATGAATTTGTGAAATTAAAAAATTAGTTAAATTTATTTTTGTTGAAAGATTATGAATAATTTACATTTAAACAGTAATCTGTCTAAATTAATTTAAATTTAACCAATTAAATTATTTTTTACGACACTGAAAATCGTTTTTCTACAATACCATTTTGTATAGGATCCGAAAAGATTGTATATGGTAATGGATTATTTACCCGGTGGAAATTTGGTCAATTGGATGAGTAAAGTGGAAGTTCTCCTGGAGAAAGACGTGTGTTTTTATGCTGCAGAAATTGTCTTAGCAATAAATGGACTTCATAATTTCGGTTTTGTTCATCGAGACATAAAACCAGACAATATCCTCATTGACATTAAAGGCCATATAAAGTTAGCAGACTTTGGTTCCTGTGTAAAAATGGATCCAGTCACAAAATATGTTAATTGTAATCGAGCTATCGGTACTCCTGATTACATAAGTCCAGAAGTACTGTTGTCACAGAGTGATAACACAAAGTACGGGAAAGAAGTCGATTGGTGGGCATTAGGAGTCATGCTGTATGAGATATTTTACGGTGAACCGCCATTCTATTCAGACAATCTCATTAATACATATGGCAAAATCATGACACATGAGCAAAGTCTTTCTTTTCCACCAGACGACGAAGTATCAGGGATGGCTCTTGATTTTATGAAAAGTTCGTATCATTATTTGATAATTCGGTTTCTGAATTTCCTTTAATGTTCAGAATTGATATGTGATCGCTCTGTTCGTCTTGGTCAAACTAAAGATGCCAGTGATATTAAATCACATATATTTTTCAACAACAGCTCTCGTGAATGGACCTGGGACACTATTCAAGATAGCACCTCTCCATTTATTCCGGTGCTAGAAAACGATTTAGATACATCGTATTTTGATTTTGGAGAAGACGACGTAGACACGAATTTTTTAAACCAAAGCAACCAAGGATTGAAATCTACAACGTTTATCGGTGAAAATATCCAGTTTTCAGGTTTTCTCCTTATAATCATCGTGATCGTAGTATTATTAATATCTGTGAATTCCTTAGGATTCTCATATATTCGATGGCAAAATACAAATAAGGAGAACAAAAAGTCGGATAACGTCCTCAATTCCAATATTATCAATGAAGATAAATTGCAATCCACTAATAAAGAGAATGAAATCAGTAAAGACATTCTGGATAAACTAATGATAGATAAAAAGGACCTGGGTAAATTCAATCAAAATTACATTTAATTAAAAACTCTTTTATTTACATAATTTTCTTTATTATTTTGAGCTTTAATTTTATTATAATTATGTCTATTTTTTAATGCAATAATTATTTAGGAATCGACTTATTTATTAATATTATTTTTATTGACATTTTATAAAATAGATAAATTATTATTATTTGACGAGCCATTATTTCTAACCAATAAAATCACCATATGACGGATGCTTATATACTAGTATAGAAATAATGACGATCTATTGTTATATACTAATGAACGGTAATGAACGGGCGAAGGATTTGTGGAAAAATTTTATCATTTAGATGTCATAGTTCACTAAACGTAACAATAAAATATTTGGGCTGGTCGACTCTAATTAATTAAAAGTCATTATTTCTTTTGATTTACTCGAAATCGCTCCAACTATCCAAAAACACAAATTTAAAAACAAAAAGAAGAAACATAAAATAGGAGTATTTTTATAATATTTTTAAAAATCACTAGAGAAACAATTAAATAATAGAAATAATTAAAAAGAATTTCAATTTTACTAATATAAATTGTTTGCACATTCGAAAATTTCAATAATCTCATTCACATTTTCTGGATAATTATTCAATTTTGGAACATTTCGAAAAACATTTTTTGAGTTTGATCCAAAATATTTTTATTTCATTTTTTTCAATCTTGTCCCATAAAACACTTGTAACTCCGAGTTGACTGCATTGCCGTAGTCATGAAAATCCCGACCAGTATCTGTTTCATGCACCTCTTGCTCACTGCTTGTACTATTCACATTTCTCGCCGCACATTCTTCACCTTCATCAAATTTGGTATCTATATTGTGCTAATCCAAGTTAACTAAAATCCGTATTTCTTTTGATTGTCTCGAAATCGCTCCAACTATCCAAAAGGCTTTGCCTGAAAATACTATACCGATACCATTTTACCTTGAATATATGTGAGTTTCATCTATTTCTAGTTACGATTTCTCTCATGTCGATATTAGTACGAGGAAAACTATATTATCCTTAAAGTTTCCGAAAG
This sequence comes from Schmidtea mediterranea, assembly GCA_022537955.1. Taxonomy (NCBI): domain Eukaryota; kingdom Metazoa; phylum Platyhelminthes; order Tricladida; family Dugesiidae; genus Schmidtea; species Schmidtea mediterranea. The sequence continues at coordinate 229,114,991 of CM039680.1, forward strand.
CGGTACATGTGATTCTTGCAAACCTTGCTCACCCTTTATCAGAACAATGCCACTACCTGTATTTTTGTCAAAAATATTATCAACGCACATTGGTAGGTTTCGATGTTAAGTTTCGACTTATCCCCAAACCAACATCATTTTCGCAACAAACTTTCGTCATTAAATTAAATCTAGTATTGAAAAAGAAACATGGAAAAAGCGTTTGTCAAAAAATTTCTCCATAGCAGCAACAGCAGTAGTAGCACTGCGATTGTGTTACATTTCTTTGTTTTTATTATCGAATAAATGTCAAATATTGTAACAATTTCAAGAAAAGTATTCATTTCAATGTATATTTATCAGAAATGATTATAATTCTAGTTGATATATAATTTGATATACATAATAATGTAACATTGTGCTTGATTTTGACTGCTTCGGAATGTTTATCAATACCAATATAATTCCTCTGATATTATTTGTCTATATTTACGCGCCACTCCGTCCAATGAATGACTTATTTTCAATGAAACTGATAAATTGAACTGTTATCTTATGAATTTATTTATTTTATTATCAATACAGATTTATAACCAGTCTACAACGAATAATTTCTCAATTTCACTCATGCAAAATATGAATTAATTTCTAATAATGAACGACAAAAGTCAACTAAGCAACAAAAATATAAAAAGCTACTGGCTACATGATTCCGTCAACTGCTGTTGCAAATTTTTGAACCTTGAGTCCAGTTAAAATAGGTGTTAGATTTTTACAATAATAATATGTATAAAAAGTTTATTCATGAAAGGCCGACAATATATTTTGATGTTAACTGCAGTCGTATGAAGTCGGGATTGCCTTGTTTCAGGAATAAGCTTTCATGTGTTCTCCGCCACCTTTCAATTCAGGTAGCATCCTGTAGTTTATCTAGGAGGCCGCTATAGTTAATTCCAGTGATAGTTTCGACTTTTTGTAGAATGTCGATGAGAATAATTCTTTTTTCTGCTTTTTCGTTGTTAAAGTTTATCGAGCCCCTAACCGGTTTATCAGCTGCATTTTTTTGGGATAAAAGTAATATTACTGAAACCTTTGAATTGGAATTCTTACAATAAAGAAAATCGTTTTGTTTTGTAGTGCATACATACGGGGTCAGTTTTTTTCATAGAATTAAAACGTCATTAAATATCAAGGAGTAAAAAAGAGCTTTCTATTATTTATAAATGCTATCAAATTGGTAAGTGGGCCATTATAGGATTATCTTTTTGTATTATTTCTTTTAAAGTAAGTAATGTTTAATGACTTGAAAATAAGGATAAAGGAATTTTTCAATTTTTTGCCATTTCACATTTAAACAATCATTAACCAGATTTAGAATTATGAGTTTAAACAAAAAAAATTAAAAAAAATTCCGCAGATTTGTATAAAACACTACTGGACATATAAATTTTAAAATTATTTTTCAATCATAAATTAATAGGAATTCCATTTCTCACCTTATCAATTTATGGTTATTACACTTTTGATAACTTATGTTATCAAATAAACACATTTTTTGAATTCTTATTCTGAAATAAATTAAAACCAATTAGTATTTTATTCAAAAATTTCTTTTTTCCTTTAAAAACTAGATTTGAAAGCTTTATTTGCTTGTTTTTTAAACTGTTTTTTCCCACAAAATCTATATTGATGAAAAATGTATGTTTTTAGAAAACCAGCTTCATGTTGTTAGTACCAATTTCAGAAAAGAAGAGATTATTTCTAAAAAATTACAAATTGACTTTAGTGACTTACTGACACAACACTCTTGCTGCCAAAAGACAATTGAGGAACTTGAAACGATTCGAGAAAAATTGAATTCAGATTTGGTAATACAACAGGTTTGTTTTTTAGTATTCATTTGATAAAATATGAGTTATAGAATTCAGGTTTTTTGGGATTTTTTGCCTTGCAGCACATTTTAAAGCATTTTTCATAAGTTTATTCAACTGAAAATTATATTCTATAGTTTTATAAAATTATGTTTTTAATTTCATTGAAGTTTTTATGCTGCAGAATTATTCACCTTAATTTACCTATCACACTTTTTGGTTATTATATTTTTGATTTTATTAGGTCTGATATTAGGGTTCTTTAAACTGATTTTAGGCCTGATAAATTGTATTGATAATGTAGTAAAAAGTAGTATTTTGAACAAATCGAAAAACAAAAAGAAACTTAAATTATGATTATTCTTAGAATATTTTTAAAAATCACTCGAGAAACAATTAAAGAATAAAAATAATTAAAAATAATTTCAATTTTACTAATATAAATTGTTTGCACATTCGACAATTTCATTAATTGTCATTTACATTTTTTGAATAATTATTTTGGGACATTTCGAAAAACATTTTTTGAGTTTTATCCAAAATGTTGTTTATGTCAAATTTTTTTCAATCTTTTTCCATAAAACACTTGAAACTCCGAGTTGTCTGCATTGCCGTTGTCTGCAAAATCCCGTTCAGTATCTGTTTCATGCACCTCTTTCTCGCTGCGAATTCTTCACCATCATCCTCTATAGTACCTTCAAAATCATCAAGCCAAGTTTTTGTAGCTCTTCATTTTTTTTTCAATGTCTAAGGAACATAATTTTATGAAATCAATGAACCAAATCATTATTAAATAATTAAATAATTATCATTTCAAAATATTTCTATCAAGCAAAAAGGAAAATGAATAAATACGCATTATTATACCTAAAGTTTTTCTCATTCCTATCTTTATCAGAAGAACTTTCAATTATGACTTCACCATCATCCTCTATAGTACCTTCAAAATCATCAAGGCTCTTCATTTTTTTTCAATGTCTAAGGAATATAATTTTATGAAATCATTATTAAATAATTATCATTTCTATCAAGCAAAAGGGAAAATGAATAAATACGCATTATTATACCTAAAGTTTTTCTCATTCCTATCGCTACCTACCTGAATAATTTACTTTTCTTTTTTTTTAAAACTGAGATTCTAAACATTGTAAAAGTAAAATTTTTTTTTTGAAGAAAGAAGTTATTTAAATTTTTAAATAAAATATATAGGAAAACCCCATAAAAAATTATTAAGCTAAAATTTTTTTTGTTCAAAGTAGGTCAAGGTCTATTATGATTTATTATGTCAAATAATTAGGCCAAGGTCGTTTAAATGTCAAATAAGTAGGTAAGGTCGTTTTATAGTCAAACCAATAGATCATATATTTTATAGTTTATTTAATGTTAATAATTATAAAAATGTCCTGAAATATTGTGAATAAAGTATAATGGAAATACGTTCTTTACGTACAATGTTTAATGAAAAAGTTCATTTATTACATATGTTAGTACAAAAAAACCAAGAAAATCATAGAAATAAAATTCCTATCACACGATTTGGTGTTTACTTTTAAAAACTAGTCAAAACATACATATTCATGTTTTTTCTTAGTAAAATAAATTTTTTTAAAACGCTTTAAATCAAATTTACGTAAAAATAATAATCATTGCAGTTATTTTTTATTATGAAATTTGACAGAATTTATTTAAAATTAGCATTAACTTAAATGATCACTTTTCAACGAGTAAACCTAATTTCTTGTCGGTAGATTCTGAGTTTGAGAAATATGGCATATTTAATTACCGCAATGAAACCTATTACAAATCGCATAAATTACTGAAAAAAAAGAAATTTTTTTTTGACATTTTTTGATTGGTTATTATTTAGTGACATTTCCTTATTTTTGACACGGTTTTTTAATTTTATCTGCACTCTTGGTTAGGAGATCTATATTTGATTGTTTGCCATTTGGTTCAATTGAAATATTTCATTCATGTTGTTATAATAATTTCGTTTCTGTGCCGTTTCTGTGAACTTTTCTATAAACATAATTTAATGTATTATACTTTTCCCGTCAAAAAAATCATCTGTTTCTTTTTGATATGTTTATTTTGAATTTTTTTATTTATTTGTGATAATATTAGTTGAAATTGGTCACGTTGTTTTTTAAATTTCATATGGGATTTTGAATACATTTTATTTACCATGTGCAGTTGAAATTAGTATTCTCTGATAAACTTGATAAATTTTTTTTAAACGTAAATCCACAATAACTGACTATATCATTCGATATTCACTTGTATGTCCGGGTGATATTATGCGTATTCAATGTGGTATAGGATTTTTGATAATTTGATAACTTTACTATTATTGGACTTTAATATTATAGCGTTTATTTTAGGTATAAATAAGATTAGTGTGAAGTTTCATCCGACACAATTTTGACATATTTCTGTTCATATTAAAAATTCATTTAACACTTTTGATCAATATTTTACACATTCATTTTTTATTCATTAATACAATTTTAAACATTTTTTATAAAAAGATGTTATAACTAAAATTCATATATATCAGATAAGTGAATAACAAAATAAGCCTTTGCTGCGAATGTATAATTAAATTTTTGAAAAAAGTTTCGATTATTACTTTTGCCAGCAAGTCTTATTTTGTTATTCACTTATCTGATATATTAATTTATGCTGCCATATACTTATACTTTAAAATTCATATACAACTCATTATTATAACTAAAATTTATATACAGCTCGAGGAATTTATTTCTGAACTGCCATTATAGACATTTAATATTTGAAGTTATTAATTATTTAGTATACATATTTATACTAAAGACTAAATAAATTTATTATTAAAAATAAAATTGTAATTTAATAAAAATAAATCATAGTTGATTATATGTTTGGTTTTATCAACTAAATAAAAGTAAATAAAATTTTATCACGTCTTTGTATTAGAATATATCAGCATCATAATACTAGATTTAATTAGCTTTTTCTTTTTTAGTTATCAAAATAAAATAATATAAATTTTTTTATTAAAAGGTAGTAAGATTTGTAATTTTTTTATAAAATATGCATTCATTAAAATTGTCAACATTTTACCCTTGGGCTTATCTGTGTAAAATTTCATTTTTATAGACAATTATAGACATTTCTTTTCCCTATTCAACACAAATATTCGACAATGCCTTTCGAGGTGTTTTTGTAAAATCTTACATAAAAGAGAAAATAAATTTAAGGTGTGGATTATTTAGAATAAATCTAATATTACAGCAATTTATTTATGGCAAAGCGATTGAGAATTTCCTTTTAAAATTCGTTTTATTAACTATTGTATTACAATTAGTCATCCTCTGAACAAGAAAAAGAACTGCTAACCAAAGAGCTCACCGAAGTAAATGGGTATTTGAAAGCTACCAATTTAAAACTCATGGAAGTTCAAACCAAATTCCATGAATCGAAATTGCGCTGTGTCCAACTGGAGAGTGATTATAATAATTTGATCGAATCTCATAATTTACTGGAGAAAGATTTGGTGAGACTAAGAAATTTTATTTCTTCAAAAAAGGTATAAATTTGCGGTAAATAATTTCAACTGTTATGGAAATACGACCAGGATGAAGAATCATCAATCAACGATAGCGATTTCATTCAACTCAAGTCTGAATATGAGTCGAAAGACTATGATTTACAGAAAAGTCTATTGGAAAACAAATGCATCGCAAAGTCTTTGGAAAGCCTTCAAAATGAAAAAGAAAAGCTATCGTATTCCCTTATTGAATTAGAAGCTAAATTTACCGAACAACTCCATGAAAATAGAAGGCAAGAAACAGAACTGAAAGAGAAGGAAGACTTGATTAAAGAAATGGTATGAATTTCATTTTTTTATTTTCACTTTTTTTAACTGACATTAATTTATGAACAATGTGCAGTTGTTAAAGCACAATTTGATTGTTTTTTGTGATAATAAATATTGATCTAAATTTATTTATTAGATTTAACATACAACATTGTGCTTAACTAAAATACAAATTTAACAACAAAAATGACCGATAATTTTTATTTCTTCATTCTTTCATGCTTCCCTGATATATTACAGCAGAATTTCTCTTGCTCTCATTCTCTATTTATACTATTCGCGAAATTTCCAATTACCACGAATCCGAAAAAGGCTTATAATATCTAATTAAAAGTGAAACTGGCCGGCCGGACGCTGAGTGAAGTATTATCGACGATGAGAAAAACAAAACAAAATGCAAGTGAAATAAATAGTTTCAAACGTAAAATGATTAAATTATAAATAGCTACAATGCTCTCTGTTTGCTACAATGTAGTGTTCTCAGAGCAGATAATGATAGTAGAAATAATATTTATCTAAAACTATCTATTAGTACGTATTGCTTTACAAGGTTAACATATCTGTAAAAAAATAGAAAAATTCTATAATTGTTTATGAAATTATTTAATAAATATGCATGATTTCTATTCAATAATCCAATATTCAATGTATTTCAATTATCTTCATTTAGATTTCGACTATGGATCAATGCATTTTTCATATTTCTCAATAAAATAGCAATAAAAATAGAAAAAACCTAGAATATTGAAAATATTGACATATATTCAAAATCTAAATGTATCTAAAAAATATATAAAGGGATTAAATGTGAACACAATGATAAATGATACCAAAATAACTCTCGATTGGATAATAAAATAGCTACAGTTTTTGGATTTGGGAAAAAATACATTTAAAAAAATTTCCATAAATCTCTAGCATAACTCTCTTCATAAGCCATTTTTTTACTATCGTAAAATACCATCAATGAATTAAGTAATATAGACAATTATAAAATTTAGATAAAGCTGTGGTAAATGAAAGGCTTTGGATTTAATTTTGTAAACTCAATAAAATTTGTATAAAATAAATAAAAATAAGGCAATTTAAATTTTTTAAAAAAATTAATAAATTGTTTTTTTTGTAATTTAAGCGGCACAAAATTTTGGAAAATTTTTTTATGTTTCGGTAAAAAAATGTTTTAGATAGAAAACATTGCTTCGTTTTCAAAATATAAATAATATCATAAAAATGGATTAAAGGTGAACAAATTGATAAATAATTCAAAATTACTATAGGAATGACACCAAAACTATTCATAAAAAATTAGTAATATATGTAATGTTTCCACAAAGTTCATATAATTTCTTGTAATTCAGAATACAATTGACCACCTTCTTTTGTGTTCAAAATATAAATCTATATATTTTTTAAAAAAAATTAACATTTTGTATTGAAATTATTATAAATATTTATCAATTTACTTATAATTATTTATTACAAAAAAAAAGAAATAAGAAAAATTTAAATTAAAAAAAAGTGCTATATTTTTATTTCAATTTAAAGTGCAAATACCGATATACACTGAAAAAATATGATATGATTTTTTTTTGATGAAGTTTCCATGATTTTTTTTTCAAATATTAGGTTCTCGATAAAAAAGATTATTAAAAAATACAAAAAAAGTACACAAAATTGATTTAATTGAAATTTTTGAATATAATTAAAATTTGCTTTTGCAGAGTAAAATTTGTGATTTTCTTTATTAGCTATGGATAACTTAATTAATATTAATTATAATTTATTTATTAATAATTAAAATAATAATAATTCAATTTAATTATTAATAACTCGATTTTATGATAATTTAATGTAAATAATATTAGAAAATTGATTATTTAGCACACAAAATTTTGGGAAATGTTTTATTGTCAATTTATATGATTTTATTTACCTCCCTAAACACCCAAACCCTGCCACGCAGTATCATTGTTAATTTTCAAAAGCGCCTGTGACACATTTATGATTCACATTGCATATATTGTTACAATTATGAAATCGCTCATAAAATCTTTTTATTTGAAAATAAAAAATAAATTTTCTTACAATAATTAATTGTAAAAAGGCCAATAATTATAATAAATCCAGCATAATTATTGGTAAATGGATTTTTATCTTTGCTTTAAGTCTGATAATTATACTGTACATTTAAAGGAAATTTAATTTTTTCACTATTATTTGCTTTGATTACGTCAAATTAGAAAACATATTTCCAACACGTTTTAGTCCAATTACCAAATTTAAACAATTAAGGGAAATTTTTTCTGAAAACCTTTAAAAATCAATTCGTAAGTCGTAAAATATTAAAAAATTTTTGCAAGTTGTCAAATAAAAACCACTTTTATTTTAAACAAACCTAATATTTACTTTATTCAATTTTTTTATTGGTTTTAGAAAGATGAATTAAGTCGATTGAAAGTCTCCATTGACGAGTCATTAAAGAAAGAACAAAATACTCATGTGAAATATAGTAATCTAATGAAGTTACATACGCAAGAGAAAAACAAATTTGAACAGGTTTCTAATATGGCTTTCTGATTAGGTTTATCAACTGATTGTTGCGTTGCAGGAGCTAGAAGAACAACGGAACAAACTTAGCAAAATTATCACAGACAAGACTTCAGAAATTAAACTTATAAACAGTTCGGTGGAAACTATGAAAGATTCGAACACGAAATTACTGAAAGATCTAGAAATGGCAAAGGTCAAACAGGAGTCGCTGGTAGAGAAGATTAAAGATGTATGTGTGATTTATTTGTCGCAATTATTGTTAATGAGATCAGATTATACATGGACAAAGTACGACGGCCAAAGAAATGATGATATCTGAAGATCTTAAAAGCGGTTTCCTGGGAAAAAGATCTGGAAGAATTTATCACCAATTAGCGAAAGAAAACAAAAGATTGGAGAACCTATTGGATGAGTTTAAAAAAACTTCGCAGTGTAAAGAAAAGGAAGTTAGTCTACAGAAAATAATTCCTAGATGTTTTTGAAATTGTGAATTTTCAGCTAATGAAACAAGTGGAAACTATCACGAGAGAGAAATGCCAATTAGAGCTGGAATTAAGCAGTTCACAAGATGGATATTATGAAAATCTGAATAGCCACGATATTTCTTGCAATCGAGCCAGCGTTAGTACTATTGCTTCATCTCACAGCAGTTTTGATAGGTAAGCATTTGTTTATTTATTATAATTATTAATAGCTGTAACCCGTCAAAAATGACTGCCTTTCTCTGTTTAAAGTTTAGATTTACATTAATTAGTTATTTTTATTTTTTAGCAGTCTAAAAATCCAAATACATTTTTTTCTATAAAGAGGTTTTTTAATGATTTATGCCTTTAAATTTCATAAAAACTTTATCTAGCATATAAATTAATTATTATTATTGCTACTCACAATTATCAGTAGATCATTAATTTATAAAATTTTGGTTATAATGAGCGTTTCATTCATACATTACAATCAAAGTTATGTAAATTAATAATGATCTGATATTCTTGCTATTTTTATTATAATTTATTATAATTATTATTATTATTTATTTTTATTATTTATTATAATTATATATTATTATTTTATTATTAATTATTATTATTATTATAAATATAATAATAATTATTAATATTAATAATTATTATTAATAATTATTTATTATTATTAATTATTTTTATTATTTATTATAATTATTTATTATTATTTATTTTTTATTATTATTTTATAATTATTATAATTAATAAATATTTGTTATTATTATTTATTTATATTATTTATTATAATTATATATTATTATTTTATTATTAATTATTATTATTATAAATATAATAATTATTATTTTTATTACTAATTATTATTTATTAATATTAATATTATTATAATTATTATATTATTATTAATTATTATTATTATTATTATTATTATTATTATTAATAAATATTTTTATTATTATATATTATTATTATTTATTTTTATTATTTTTTATAATTATTTATTATTAATAATATTAATTTTTATTTTTTATTTTTATTATTTATTATAATTTTTATTTTATTAATTATTCTGATTATTATTCTGATATTCTTGCTATTTTTATTATAATTTATTATTATATTTATTTTTATTATTTATTATAAATATAAATTATTATTATTTTATTATTAATTATTATTATTATTATAAATATAATAATTATTATTTTATTACTAATTATTATTAATATTAATAATTATTATTAATAATTATTTATTATTATTATTAATTATTTTTATTATTTTTTATAATTTTTATTATTAATAATATTAATTTTTATTTTTAATTATTATTATTTATTTTTATTATTTATTATAGTTATTATTCTCGCTTTTATTTTTTTATTACTAATTATTATTATTATTATTATTATTATTATTATTATTATTATTATTATTATTATATTATTATTATTATTCTAGTTATTATTTTATTATATTTTATTACTAATTATTATTAATATTAATAATTATTATTAATAAATATAGATTATTATTTATTTTTATTAATTTTTATCATTAATGCTTTTTTTTATTTTTTTATTTACTAATTATTATTAATAATTATTTATTATTATTATTATTAGTAATAATAATAATTATTATTATAATAGTTATTATTCTTGCTATTATTATTTTTATAATAATTATTATTAATAAATATTGATTATTACTTTTTTTTATTATTTTATTTATAATTATTTATTATTATTATTATTTATTTATTTTTATTATTATTTTTATTAATTATTGTTAATAATTATTATTTATTATTATTTATTTATTATTATTTTTTATTAATAATTATTATTATTATAATTATTTATTATCCGTGATTAATATTATTTTTATTATAATTTATTATTATTATTATTATTATTATTATTATTATTATTATAATTATAGTTATTATTCTCGCTTTTATTATTTTTATTACTAATTATTATTAATATTAATAATTATTATTAATAAATATTGATTATTATTTATTTTTATTAATTTTTATCATTAATAGTTATTATTTATTTTTATTACTAATTATGATTATAATAGTTATTATTCTTACTATTATTATTTTTATTACTAATTATTATTATTAATAATAATAGATATTGATTATTATTTATTTTATTAATTTTTATCATTAATAGTTATTATTTATTTTTATTACTAATTATGATTAATAATATTAATAATAATAATAATTATTATTATTATTATATAAATATTAATTAATATTTTAAATATTATTTCCGAGCTAGTTTAGGTCAACTTTGGTTAACTCGACAAATATTCTCTTAGCTTATTTTATAATTTTAATGAAACATTCTTTATTACTTATTTTTTATAAGTAGATAAAATAATTTTTCTGTGCAAAGATATAAATTTGTAAATTTTTTTTTTCACTCGTTAATAATCATCTTTCAATATAGCCATAAAAAGATAAAAATATATGCTATATTATTATTATGACTTATAAATAATAACTATATAGTAATAAATATATAGTAATGAAATATTTGAATAATAAATATATATTAACTATTAATTTATGCTAATATTGAATAATATATTACTCAATAAAATATGACATTGAATAATAAATATATATTAATTATTAATTTATGCTAATATTGAATAATATATTACTTAATAAAATATGACATTATTGAATAATAAATATATATTAATTATTAATTTATGCAACTGAATGAAGAAAAGATTGATCACTGAAAAACTTTAATTTTTTACTTTAAATATTAATTTGAAATGATGTTAAATTAGATAATTTCTTACTATCTCAGCTTTCTAAAAAAAAGATTTTTTTATAAGACAATATCTTTTGTCGTCATTGATCACTTTCATCAAATGCTTAAGTACCATCAATTTTGTTCTTGTGGTGAATGATTTATTAACCAATATGTATCACCTGACGGAATAATCCACAAACAATGACTGTTACTTATCACTGTTGCTTACTGACATTATACTAGTAATCAAGTATTACAGTTGACAATGTCGAATTTTATTGATCTAAATCGCACATTTAGAACGATGATGCAAATGGATTAAAGATTAGCATTTGTTTATTGTCTTTCAATTCCAAGAATTGTAAACCCAATTTGTTCTCTTAAAATGTAAGTAGCAATTTTAAATGTAAAGTAAGATTTTCAGCGCAATTTATCCACTGTCCTAATTTACTTTTGTCGTCATTGATCACTTTCATCAAATGCTTAAGTACCATCAATTTTGTTCTTGTGGTAAATGATTTAAGATTTTCAGCGCAATTTCTCCACTGTCCTAATTTATTTAATCAATGAAACCGACGTAACTAAACTCCTTCATGACATAATAATTCCTACAAGCTTTTCGTGCTTTATTTCCGTTATTAACTTTCGGTGTCACAATTAAATAACAAATATAATTATTAATTCTAATACAATAACCAGTTGAGTAAACTTTTCCATCTGGTCATTCAAAGTTGAGACAAGACTAAATGCTTAGTGCATTTTTTAGGATAAAATTTATAATAAAAACTTTCGTTAGATAACATTAAAAGATCACAGATTTATTACTGTTAACCTTATGATTTTCACTTTGTACAATTGAAAATTCAATTTATAACTGTAGTGGATTTCCTCACGACTCCTCACTTGTTTCCCAATCTAATTTCCGCCGTTCTATCAAAAATCCATTCTCAAAGCCTCCATTATTATCTCACAAAGCAAGCCACTTGAAACAAGATTTAACAAATGACGTTTTCCCCGAAAGTGGCGACGAAAATAATGGAGTAAAACTTCGTCAGAAAAAGTCGACCAATTTACAAAATAGGAATTCTAAAACTGAAAGCATGACGATGGATTTTCGGAATATTAATCAAATTTTAGAAGTCAATGTGAAAAACAAAGGCAAAAAAATGTCCTGGGAAAAACGTTTTGTTCGAGTAATTATACAGCTTCTATATTGGGACTTTCTTACTATTTATTCTGACAGCTTGAAGAACAGAATCTTTGCTTCTATGGGGAAGATCTCCAAACCTGTCATTTTCGGTTATTACTTTCAAGCTTGATTTTCGTTCGATCAGTTTCCAATGTCGACGTAATACACGCCAAATCATCGGAAATACCGCGGATATTTCAAATTTGTTACGACAAAAATGATTCTCTTTATCTAACTGCTCAGATGAATCCAATCAGCAAATCTACCACTTCTATAAATAGCGCGGAATCTCTAAAGAGCAGTAACTCAAGTAATGAGAATGAAGTCAATGTTACCGTTACAGAGAAAAAAGGTAAATTTCCTTTATTGGAATATATAATCGTCGAAATAACATTATTTTATTTGTATATTTTGTTTAATATTCAGCGTTTTTTCGTATATAGGCTTTTAACCTTACTCGATATATATATATATATATATATATATATATATATATTTTAAGGTGTACTTAGAAGATTTTCAACATTGTTAGTTGGTAAGTTCTTGTTTTCGGCTTTGTTGAAATATTTTAGTTTTCGGTGATTATCTGATTAATTTTATCTCTAATACATGACAAGGATTCCCTCTCACGTCACTGGATCGCTATTTATTGGTTTTAATTGATTCCACCGAGTTGCGATTGTAAAATATCACATGTATTATCTATTAATAGTATCATGTAAATGCAATACAGATTCAGTACACATCATAATTTTATTGGTTACACTCATGTAAATGCAATACAGATTCAATACACATCATAATTTGATTGGACACACTCATGTAAATGCAATAAGATCAATACACATCATAATTTGATTGGACACAATCATGTAAATGCAATACAGATTCAATACACATCATAATTTGATTGGACACAATCATGTAAATGCAATACAGATTCAGTACACATCATAATTTTATTGGTTACACTCATGTAAATGCAATACAGATTCAATACACATCATAATTTGATTGGATACACTCATGTAAATGCAATACAGATTCAATACACATCATAATTTGATTGGTTACACTCATGTAAATGCAATACAGATTCAGTACACATCATAATTTTATTGGTTACACTCATGTAAATGCAATACAGATTCAATACACATCATAATTTGATTGGACACACTCATGTAAATGCAATACAGATTCAGTACACATCATAATTTTATTGGATACACTCATGTAAATGCAATACAGATTCAATACACATCATAATTTGATTGGATACACTCATGTAAATGCAATACAGATTCAGTACACATAATTTGTTATTCAATACACTCATGTAAATGCAATACAGATTCAATACACATCATAATTTGATTGGATACACTCATGTAAATGCAATACAGATTCAGTACACATAATTTGTTATTCAATACACTCATGTAAATGCAATACAGATTCAATACACATCATAATTTGATTGGATACACTCATGTAAATGCAATACAGATTCAGTACACATAATTTGTTATTCAATACACTCATGTAAATGCAATACAGATTCAGTACACATCATAATTTTATTGGATACACTCATGTAAATACAATACAGATTCAGTACACATAATTTGTTATTCAATACACATCAATATATATTTTTATATGAAACATGTGCAAAAAATCCTTTCTAAAAGTTTGCCGTTGATTTTATTACATTTATCTCCATTAATATTTATTAATGCTATATAAAATTTAAATGGTGGAATTTAATATTCAGTAGTAAATCCAGGACCGCTCATGTTGGTAAGTAATTGTTATAGGGTGGTAAAGGGAATAATTTAGTTTAATGTTATTTGTGTATAAGCACGGATTATAAACCCTACAATTAAATGCCGATATCCGCCCGATTGTTCTATTGTGTTTCTAAACATTCCATCGGGGATGATTCCCACGTGGAATTTGATATATAAATGCCGATGTAGCTAAGCCATTATATTATTACTTTGTATGCGATTATTTATTTTTACTTTTAATAATTTCGGTAAAAATCCTTCCTAAAATTTTTGTTTTTATTGAAATAAATGGTGCCCAATTTATAATAATAATTTGTTATTATTTATTATTATTTATTATTATTATTTATTATTATTTATTATTTCTTATTTATTACTATTTCTTATTATTTCTTATTATTATTTCTTATTATTATTTCTTCTTCTTATTATTTCTTATTATAATTTCTTATTATTTCTTATTATTTCTTATTATTATTTCTTATTATTTCTTATTATCATTTCTTATTATTATTTATTTTTATTATTTATTATTATTATTATTATTATTTATTATTATTTATTATTAATTATTATTATTATTTTTATTTATTATTATTTATTATTTATTATTATTTATTATTATTATTTATTATTATTATTATTTATTATTATTATTATTATTATTATTACTTATTTTATTATTATTAATATTTATTATTTTTAACTTTTATTATTATTATTGTTATTATTATTAAATTGGCCATACTGATATTTTTGTGTTTATTTATCACATTTATATTATATTTTTTTTATTATATTTTTATTATTATTTTGTTTAATTTGTTATGCATATTTATAATTATTATATTTGGTTTTTCTTGAATAATGTCTTTATTATCTAAATTTTACTATAAAAAATAAATCAAATATATATTTAATTTGAACCGTAATTAACAATAAATTTAAAATTTCATAGATCTAAATGTCTAAAATACATCAAAAACAAATTTCATTATTAAAAGAATTTAGATAATTTTAAATGTTAATTAAAATCCAATTCAACATTGACGGAGTAATGTTTATGAATTTATTTTTCAATTTTAAATTAAAATTATATATTAAAATCCAAATCACTAAGTGAGAAAGACATTGCTGTGGCCCCCTGCTCCTAAGTAGAACATTGAATTATGTCTAATTTTTGTCCATTAATAATATCATAATTTTGAAACTTTATAAATTTTTTATTCAATTTTTATACACAATGAAAATGAGCTTATTTTGAATTAAATTCAATCAACGCATTATTACTAAAAGGACGGATTGATATATATTTTATTAATTAAATTTTTATTAGTGTTAATTCAATTTGTACCTAAAATTCAAGAATATAAAATATTAGGAACTTAATCTACAATTTAAAACTAATAATTTCCCAGGAAAAAATGCAATAATTACCAGATTGATACCCGAGCTTTCTTTTTGTATCAACTGGCACATGTTAGACATAATTATAATTCAAATTTCTACTTTAGCAGTGCTGCTTATCTGTTTCGCGCTTCACTTGTTTCTTGTTTTACTTGCTAAACTTTTTATTTTCTTTTTCTTTTTTATTGAAATATTTCTTATGGATTTTCCAACATATTTTTAGATTTTCGGAAAACTAGTCTGGCTAGGTTTCTGCCGATTAAAGGTTTCAAAAGTAATAAAAATAAAGAAAATCCAGAATTACCAAACAATTTATCCAATAACTTTCCGGTGTTCTTGAAAGGCCACATTTTTACAATAATAACCACTGAAACGAGATCGAGTTGTGTAATCTGCAACAAAACTTTCAACATCAACAGTGGTGTTGGCCTCTCATCATCATCAACCATGACCAATGCCCAGAAATCTTTAACGAACTCCTTCTCCATAGACTCTCAAACCCCCATGACATGTGTTACTCAACATCCAGATAAGATCTACCAATGTCGACATTGCCTGTTGAGAATTCACGGCTATGATTTGGATTCTATTCTGTTCAATTGCACCAAATCAGTGGTCATTCAGTTGTGTCGAGCACCTTCTGAAATCGCACAAGTCAATTGGGTGAAATATCTGAACCAATTCATCAAAACCCAATCGAAATCGATTTGTGATTCCGGAATGTCAACGCCAAATACAAAACCTCGATCTTCAAAGAACTAGCTCAAGAAATATGTCTGAACTGACAATTAGATTTATTTCTGAATAGATTTATGTATTTTTGCTTTCATGTTTATATGGATTACAATCTCCTCTCTAATGTTTGTCTGTAGATATATATATTCCTTGAGATTTGTGAGAGTTCTTGACTGCTTGTAGATCCCCTGTATTATTATTGATGATGATGATATTCTTTCTATTGTGGAAATAAATTATTATTATTGGTTTTTCGGTTAACACTCTTTTTATATATATATATATATAGATTTTTAATACTATATTTTGTTTTAATTGATTATATTTAGATTATTATATTTGTTTTAATTTTTTATATTTTTAATATTATGTTTCGTTTATTATATTAATATTATTGTTTTGTTATTTATTTATTATATTTTGTTTAATTTGATTATATTTAAAATATTATGTGTTTTGTTTAATTTGATTATATTGACATTATTGTTTTGTTATTTATTTATTATATTTTGTTTTAATTCTTTATATTTATGATATTATATTTTGTTTTAATTATTTATATTTTTAATATTATATTTTGTTTAATTCGATTATATTGATATTATTGTTTTGTTTTTTATTATATTTTGTTTTAATTGATTATATTTATAATATTATATTTAGTTTTAATTCTTTATATTTATAATATTGATTTTTGTTTTTATTCTTTATTTATAATATTATGTTTTGTTTAATTTGATTATATTGATATTATTGTTTTTTTATTGGTTATATTTATTTTATTATATTTAATTTATTATATTAATTTTATTACTTTTTGTTTTAATTTTTGAAATTTTGAAATTAAAAATTATGTTTTTGACTAATTTCAGTGTTTTATTTATATCTACGAATTTTCTTCCCCAATTTTTATATATTTATCTTATATAATTTTTTTTATTTATAATATTATGTTTCGTTTTATTTGATTATATTTAATTTATTATATTTATACAATTATATTTTGTTTATATTCTTTGTATTTATAATATTATTAGTTTTTGTTTATTTGATTAAATTAATATTATTGTTTTTATTGATTATATTTATTTTGTTATATTTTGTTTTAATTGTTTATATTTATCAATGAAAAAGGCGGTGTCGAAAATTTGTGAATATCAATCAAACATCGATATCATTACTGATTCATAGTTTAATAATAAAAAATTTCTAATATCATTGAAAAATGAAAATCTATCGTAGTGAAAACCAAATAAAGCTCTTTTAAATTTATCAATTAAATTTAAACAAAAATTTTCTGACTGATTTTTTTTCTTATTCCTTTTGAAGCTTACCGATAAATTTGAATGCGGATGAACGATGACAATCTGTTGTCTGTTGAAATGCTCAATACCAAGCTTATACAGTACTTTTTGTACGATGAAGACGAAATAAAATCGTACATAGGTGCAGCTCTGCGGTTACAAGATTTTGATCAGCGTCGAACATTAAACTTCGATTGACGTCATTTTCTCCACTATCCTATTTCTGATAGTCTATTTCTGAGAGTACCAGGGATTTCAATCTCTGCAATCGTTGATAAATTTGGGTATGGTGGTTGGGTTCCTTTTCTTGTTCGTTCGATATTTCGTTGCGTTGTCGATTAGGATGAAGATTCTGTGCTGCTTCCAGTGATATTCCAGCAGTGCTGTGTTGTATGAGCATTCTCCGTTTTCCCCACCCACGGGTGCTCGTCTTCTCATTTCGGCGACTTATTTTGCTGCTTTGTTCTTCGCCTCGTCAGCTAAACGATGATGTTTCATAATCAAAGTAGCGTTGTCTTGATTCGAAGCACTTCCCGGATTTACTACTATCCAGTTACGAGGCCAGGATTTCAGCTCGTGTGCGGGCAAAATTATTAATTATTGCAATTTATCGAGCAATGTTAAAGTTCACACGGAAAAATAGAAAAAAATGTTTTATACAAATAAAATACACAAGTAAATGTGTTAAATATATTTATTTTTTGGGGGCAAATGCCCCTTATGCCATCCCCTAGCTACATCCTTGCTACTATCAAATTTGCATGCTTATCGTGGTATTAATTTTACAAAAATGCGAAGTTAAGAAGTATAATACAACCTAATCAAAAATATTATTAAATTTTAATATTTTAAAATATTATTTTAAAAATTTTCTCTACGTTTATAATTTTTTTCGGTTTCTGTTAGTTGGGCTATTTGGTTAGAGGATTTGTTTTCTCTGAAGCTATTTTGTCTTAGGCTATTATGTCTAAGCTTTTTTGTCGGGCCACTCTCAGAAGCTGATCATTGGTTCAACAGTCAATTGTTCCGCGTTGAACATTTGGATAAACTATCTAAGGCTAATTTTCTGCCTAAAAGGTCTTAAATTCTTGAAAAACTACTGGAGAACATATGAATCTTATGAAACATATGAAAGCAACCAGTGCTGTAAGTTGGCGATCTAAAATTTGCAAGACTACTCCTTTGATTTTTTGAAAGAGGGTGCAGAATAAAACAAGATCTATAGGAGGATAACTATGTTAAATCTGTTTAGTCGCCTCAAAATATTTTCTAGAATTTTTGTGAAAATTTTCGAATATATACAGTAGTAATTTTACTGACTTACGGTAGTATTGTACTGTATAAAATTCAACACTAAGACTTTAATACTTCTAAATTTTTCATGTTGACTCATTGACATATTTCGATTCATAACGTTTCGTATCGTTTTTATGTTTGCTAAGTGAATAAACAGACTTAAATTTGTTGAGACCAATAATAATAATCAGTGCATATTTATTTCTATTTTAAATAAAATGTTTAAAAAAATAAAAAAAATTTATTTTACGCATAATGAGTGATATAAAAAAATTTTTTATAAAGAAGCGAAAGGTGAATGAAGAAATTCAAGAGATCTCTCATGTACTTCTTTCGGATCCTTCAACTTCTATGTAATTGCCAACATTATCGTGTGATTTACCAAGAAAAGAAGACACTTTAGACGAAACAGTACAAAGTGATTTAGATATTGGCTTTGTATTTAAACAAGCATATTAATGACGAGGAACGATTGAAACTTTTAAAAATTTACTGGGTATCCAGTAAAGAATACAATTTCAAAAAGGACGTAGATACTACTGTAAAACGAGCATTTCGCTTGCAATGGTTAACAATTTATCCTTGGATAGGATACTCTTAGACTAAAAAAGGCAAATTTTGCAGCTTGTATGTATTGTTTCGAACTGTAATGTATTGGTAGCGTTTATTGTAAAGGTACCACGCAATATATAAAATTTAATGAATTGGTAAAAGGTAATGCATCCACCCAATGGCATTGTGATGCAATGAAACAATCAGAAACTTTTCTTAGTGTAGCATCAGGAAAACAAGCAGACATATATCAGCTTCTTAACAGTGCTCACGCCAAAGAAATTGATGCAAATAGAGTGAAATTTTGATCTATAACAGCTTCGATAATTTTTTGTGCATTTCATGATCTTCCTTTTCGTTGCAAAACTAATTGTGGGTCTGTTATTCACAGACTTACTTCATTTTCAAGTGAATTCTGAGATAAAATATAAAATCATGTACTAAGAATGCATTATATATATCTCACCAGTTCCACAATGAAATTATTGATACTCTACAAAGTTTGTTGAGAAAAACATTGATCAATGAACCTAAAGAAGCACAAGTTTTCTCTTTTATAACTGATGAAACGCCTGACATTGCAATGATAAGTAGTGTGTTTTTAAGCGTTTCCAGCTCTCGACCCTACCCGAGATACCAGAATTTCTCAAATTTCCAATTTTTCTAATTTTTCCAAATCTATGACTTTGGTAATTGTGGTAAATTAGAAACTTTCACAAGTCTCAAATTCCTCATAATGGGTGCTAGCTGTAAACGCTTAAAAACACACTACTTGACCACAGGATGATAAAAATAAATTTCTTAAATTTCATAATTTCATAATTTTATAATTTCTAATTTTTTTATTTTAAAAATATGGTAATTCGATAAAAATATTTTTTTGTGAATCTTGTAATAAATATCATTCAAAGGCTCACAAAGCCAAGCATGAAAAAACTAAAATTCATCACTGCTTGAATCTTCTTTATTAAAATTTTTTATTGAGTAATGTCCATATGGAAGAGTTGTAATTCCATTATCCATAATTCATCTTTAATCATCATAATTATCCAGTGTTATTTTTAAATATTTCTCAAGATAAAGTTCATGGCTAAAACATTGAATGTAAAGAAATTCTATCTTGAAAATGTGGTTGTAATACATAATAATACATTTGTAATTTTGACAATTCTATAATACTGAACCAAACATACATTGGTTTATTATATGTTTTGGTAATATTTCTCATTTCAACAGCAACCAATTCATTTGAAAATCTTTCACAATCTTTAAATGTTAGCCTTGAAAGCATTTTAGAATATCATATTAAATCATGAAGACTATTTGTTAATAAAGTTATATTTACATATTTATCTATATTTTCCATAGTTTTACCAAAGACAGAATTGTTTAATAATTTATACAACATTTTACCAAATTCATCATTGTTTGATGTAGATTCTTTTCTATTTTTAATATTATTCTCAATAAAACTTTTCATAAATGGTTTTTGTTCAAAACTTATAATATTATGAACTTTTTTCAACTTCATTCCATGTCTCAAATAAAATTGTGAAGTTCTATAATGACAAATATTTTTCTTTATCATGTTGAGTAAATAATAATTTAACTGTTGAATCTTTCTTTTCTAAATTTTTGATTTTTCCCACTCTGAAAGATCTTCATATTTTATTTTGGTTTTTATTGGTGCTAAAGGAAAATACATAGTTTCATCATGAATTTCTTTGGGTATTCCAAATCAACTTCTACAAAATATCCAATCTTTGAATCCTTTGGGGTTGATAAAATCTTCTTGATGATTTTTTTGTTTGGTTCTTCCCATTTAAAATTTACAAATGGTAAATATTCTATCATGACTCCTGAATATAATGCAGTTGCATCAATATAAATTAAATCAGATTTATCATTCAAACATTTCATAACTTTTTCAAATTCATCTTCATCTTTAATTACCCTCAAATCTTCAAGATATTTATTATAAAGAAATTTTTCATTCCAGGAAGTAATCAATCTATTTCCCATCACTGAACTTACTCCTCCACGAATATTATTTTTTATCATATTAAACATGTCAACATCAGTAAACAAATCCAAAACAACACCACTTTTTTTCAACATTAAATCCCAAGATAATGAAGGTGTTGAAATATAATTACAAGGATTTAACTCAATTTTTTTTATAAAATTTTCAAATTGGTTACATTGCTTACATTGCCTAGAAACGGGTAACTAATGAAGGGTCGAAAGGTTGTATGTCAGGGATACAAGGTCAGGCATCCACGAACCCCACAATATGATTTTGGGCTTTGGAGGTCGATGTTTCCAAAAATTCATATTAATATTTAGAAATTGATGTATATTTACAGCAGACTCACCCAATCTATCTTCCAAATATTCATAATTTTTTTTTATTTTCTTTTCAATTGTTTCAAGTTTAGAATTAAAACCATCTATGCTTTATAAAGGTAAATAACTTGTTTCATAACTAGAATCTAAAAATGTATTAGTATCTTCATTTCCTCGATAATATTTAACATTTGTTGAAAGTTTATATTTTAGAACATAAAATCTTACAACTTTCATAGCTTTTAAAACTTCTTGCATCCTTTCTTTTATTTCTTTCTTGTGTATATCAATATATTTATCTGTACTTATTGGTGATTTGATCATCTCACCAAAAGTAACGTCAATATTATAAGTGGAATATCCAGTGTCTTCTTTTTCTTCAATTTTTTTTTTAACAGTTCATTTTTTCTTTCTTTAGCTTTTCTATTCAAGTTCTTCTTTAATTTCGTCTTCGATTGTTTTTTAGGATGTTTTCTACTTGATTTAAGTTTAATAGGGGTAAATTCATCAGGGTTAACTTCAACAGGCTTAACTTTAACAGGTTTAACTTTAACAGATTTTGTTTTTTTATGATCTTCTAAATATTGTTCATATTCAAACTTGCTTGAGCATTCTTTTCCACACAGTTCACAGACAGCGTAAGCGACTTCAGGAACATTTGATTTACATTTTTTTCTTGATGCCTTTACAAGCTTTATAATGAAGATTAAAATTTTTTGTTAAATAAATTTCTCCACATTTATCACAAAGTATAGAATTGAAATCATTCAAACCAACCATATTTTCAAGATGTTCTTTCGATCTACAATGACTTGAATAAGCAGATCCCCTACCAAATATTTTATTGCATGGAATACATTTAATTTCAGAATCTTCTTTTTTAAGATTTTTAGTTTTAGAAACTTGAGTTTTCTTAGATTTTCCTTTTTTTCTAGTACTCGACATTTTTATTTTTATTTTTTCATAGGATTTTTTTTTTATTTTTTCAAAAATTTATTTTATTTTGTTACATTATTAAAGATTAAGAATCTTGAAAGAAATCTGAAAGAATAAAATAAAAAAATGAAGTAGCACAGTGGTTCAAATATACATGGGTTAAAATCCCAACAAAATTAGTTTTTTTCAATAAAAAATAATATTGAAAATTATTCTAATTTTAATTTTTAAGTATGGAATTTATTTTTTCAAACAAAAGTATGAAAAAACAATTATTGCTGTTTGTTTTCGGACCTCTTTCGAATTCATTTGTTCTTTCGAGCAGCACACTTAAAACGGCGATGAAATCGCATTCGAGCGAGAAGCGAATAATAAGGCGTGCTGCTATTATCAAATTGGTTTTGATGTGCAAGTCTGGCCATCTTGTATATTGGAATTGATTTGATAGCCGAAAGAGGTTAAAATAAATAAAACAAATGATACGGATCATAAAAAAACACTGCTGAGAGGATAACGGTAAAAAACACCTTCCGTTAAGTAGTAAAACCAACATCACATTTTCTGATTCGTCAGGTATCTGCACATGTCAATCCAAAGTTTTTGCTTGAACGGAACCACATGATTTTTATTCCTTGTTTGTTACTGATGAAATATTCGAAATTATTGCAAAGCAAACGAACCTCTATGCTACGCAAAAGAAATCAGAACGGCAATCGCATCGTTTTGATCAATGGTATCAAACAAATCCAACCATCTGATCAGATAAGTCGACTGCAGAAATCCCTAAATAATATTCAACAACCATTTTTGGCTTTTCTTTTGAACAGTTTCTTTTCTGTATAATTGTCATTCAAAATTCTGGAAAATAAAAAATTGGAGACCTCTAGTTGACCATTTAAGGATCAATTGGGAGTCTTTCAACCTTGGTTGATTTTAAAGATTCACTTTCTGAAGATTCAAATATTATAGAAGTGCCAGGTTTTGATTCATATTCATTTGAATTAATACTATGTAATCCAAAAGCAGATTCAGAATCTAATTCTTTAGGTTGGTCTTCTTCAAACCATAATTCATCTGTAGAACTTTCTTCATATACTTTTTTCAATGCTTTCCAATATTCAAGTTCATTTAAAATATCATGTGTTAATCTTATATATATTTTTATTGTATATCCACCAACTATCAAATTTTCTTTTATAAGATCTTTCGTTTCTCCAACATTTCCAAAGCATATTCTTAAATACATGTTAATAATTTTGATGTTAATTCATATTTCTCTTTTGATCTTGTATCAACAATATAAAATATATTTTCTTGAGAAGTGATGATGAATAAAACATTTCCCATAATTAATTCTTGTCCTTGTTCATTTCCTCCTGGAATATTTATAGAAGCTAATCTTGGAACACCAATTACCTTGTGAAATATTTTAGGATTAATATTTAATTTAAAAGTTCTCATGTTTGAATTAGTCAAAGTTGATTTTGACATTGTTATGGGTTTAATAAGATCTGATTTCTCAGAGACCTCCTCAAGTGGTTTATTTAATTAATGAATTGTGTTAATAATTGGTAATTGTTGTTGTTTATTATCAAAGAAATCTTGTTGTAATGTTCTGTTTTGATTAATAATATTTTTATTCCACAATTCACCTGTTTTTTCTATTTTTGTATTTTAGTTTTATATTATTCTTTATATAATTCTTTTTTGTATTTCTTTTGTATCTGTATTCAAAGCAATTAAATTTTAATTTGTATTCCAATGATTTTGGAAATTATTAAATTCTTCTTTTTCCATCATTGCTTAAAATAAATCATTGTAAATATTGTCTCGAGTAGTAGGATGTGAGCCCGTCAGATACAACCCCTTTGACTTACGTAATTATTACACAACATTTGACCTCTGTCCACGCTTTTGCTACCTGGGGATTGACCTCTGTCCACTAGTTGCTACTTAGTAATTGACCTTTGGTCAATGACCTCATGATTATGTCACGTGCCCACTGGTCAGTAACTACCCAGAAACACACTTGTTACCTAACCCTTATTACCTAACCACTGGTAACTACCCGGAGACACACTGATTACATAACTGTTGTTATGTCACGTAGTTGCGAACCAACACACCTACCACACATCCGCCTTCTAGAACCTTCCACACACCTACCTTACTGTTATTATGCCATGCAGTTGTGGACCAACACACCTACCTTCTAGAACCTTCCACACACCTATCTTCTAGAACCTTCCGTTCTTAAACATTTCACACACACACACACCAACGATCACCGATCCGCACCCATCCATACCCATCCATACTCATTCGCACTGATCAGCGCCCATCATCGCCAATCATCGCCTAACACGCCTACGATTACATCTACGACTAAGTCGTAGACTTAACAAAATCACTCACTAGTAATATTTAAAATTTTATTAATTATAACAAGTTTGTTTCAGAGTGAAAAGAATATGCTCAACATGAAGCATGCAATTCATACTGCAATCGTAGTAGAGAAGGATGAATTCAAATGTAAGTTATCAAGTATTTGATAAATCAGTCTCTTCTGCAATTGGCGTCTTCTGAATTTTCTTTTGCTTGATCTGATATGATGATTCATCGGCGTCGTCATCCGGCATTGCAAATATAAATTTTGCAGTAATAAATACTACGAACTAAGCTCTGATTTGATTTTCTAAGTTTTCTAAATTCAATTACGACTTTTACAAAGGCAAAAGTCAGGTTAATAATATTGAATTTAAAGATAAATTACGAATGTAGTCTGAATCATTTCAAACAAAAAAAATAATTATGATCTCAATGAAAAAGTTTAAGTTAGTTTAAATATCCATAATTTTAAATTAATTGCAGAAGTTTGGTAGAATGCCGTGCACATGGTAATACCATATTTTAACTGAGTGCAGGATATTGCTCATTGCACATTCTTTAAGCAGACCTTCTGTTTGAAGTGGTTCAATGCCAAGTTTACATATCAGATCATAAGTTGATGGAGGAATCGAGCCTAATGCCCCAATAATACAAGTGTAAAGCTCTACCTGATAATCAGGTTTGACTACCTGTAATTCACTCTGAAGCAAGCTATATTTCTCAATATTTGAATTATCAGTCAATTTAAAATGTGAAACAAAATCCATTGGACACTTAATATCAATCATGAATATTCTTTTTCTTTCATTATCAGTTATTATAAGATCGACGCGTTTTTAGAATTCAGGACAAGAGAACAAGAATGGTCAACCACGACAATAAAATCAGGATTGTTTAGATTATTCATTATTATCCTTAGGCAGTCATTGTGTCTCTCTAATGTCAGTATTTGGTGAATCTTACATGACTGTAAGGCATGAGACATAGTTTCATCCTCTTTCTCACAACGTCTACAAAGCCTAGAATCCCCTTTTCTATTAGGCTTTGCATTGATGTTAAGTGTATTAGTTCGCGCTCGATGTATAAAGTTCCATGCAAATTCGCCAAGTTTACTTTTAAAAATTGCTTTATTTATTTGAGGAGATAATTTTATAGCCGCTGCAATCATGTCGCTTTTATTGCTCAGTTGCCACTTTTGCATATATGAGTCGTTCAATGCAGAGTGAAATATCTTAGAAATTCCTTTTCGAAACTTAGTCGTAAGTATGAAAGTTCCATGACTCTTTGTTATCAGATATAAAAAAACTTGCTCTTTAACAATATGAAAAGATACGGAAATTGAGTGTTCTCTTTTAAAGTAAATTATTGAAGTACGTGCACGTTGAAATCTCGTTTTCTTTCCACCATGATTCAATTTAATTTCAGCACCATTAATCCAATCAAAATTTTGTTGTAATGTAGGCTCTTTGATTCCAAGACGAGGACCCGTTACAAACTTTAGAGAGTCAATATTAACTTTTCTCGAGTAATCGCAATTGGAAGTAAATAGTCGGAAAAAGTGCATAATTGTTTGAGTATGATATTCATCAAACAAATTGACATACGAAGCTCCACCATTTTCAGTTGAGTTGTATAAATAAACTGTCTCAAAATTATGCGGCAAGTTCAAAATTCTTCTCAGGTGGCCACGCAATTTACTTGAGTTATTGACACAGGGATTAGTATTTCCTTGAGAAGCTGATAAAGAACTAGTTTTAATTTCACGTGTTCGGAATGCAAATGTTAGTCGAGAATGAATAAAAATCTTGTAGGCCTTGAGTTTTTGCCAGCCAAATAAACCGGAATCTGCAATTTATTTTGTGTCACCAACAACTTTATCAAAAATTGCATAGGGACTTTGATCATTGTCCTCGCCTACTGGAACACCAATATATTGATAAAATTCTTTTGACAACAACGTTTTGATCTCCTTTTCATTAATCAAGATCTCCTCATTGATGTGAACTCTGGGAAGCTGCATGTAGCCACACTTCTCCGGTTGGTATTCAAATCTTATTTCTGTAGCAGCTTCAACAGCAACATCAACAATTTTTTGAAGGTTACCGACATTGTTTGCAACAAGTGCAATGTCATCTGCATAAGCCTGAACTTGAACGGGCGAATCACCAATCATAAAAGGTTCAATATATGATCTACTTATTGCTTCAAGAACAGAATTAATGGCAATCGAGAAAAGAATCATTGAAAGAGGACATCCTTGTTTAACTCCTTTTTTGATTGAAAGCTTAGGTGTTACAATTGAGCCACAGCTGTAGAAAGATTGTGTGTCGGTGTAAAGGAATTTGACAATAGTAATAAACTCTCCAATAACGCCAATAGCTTTCAGAACACTCCACAAGTGCGGATGGGTATGGATGGGTGCGGATCGGTGATCAATGGTGTGTGTGTGTGTGAAATGTTTAAGAACGGAAGGTTCTAGAAGATAGGTGTGTGGAAGGTTCTAGAGGGTAGGCGTGTGGAATGTGGTAGGTGTGTGGAAGGTTCTAGAAGGTAGGTGTGTTGGTCCACAACTGCATGACATAATAACAGTAAGGTATGTGTGTGGAAGGTTCTAGAAGGCGGATGTGTGGTAGGTGTATTGGTCCACAACTACGTGACATAACAACAGTTATGTAATAAGTGTGTCTCCAGGTAGTTACTGACCAGTGGCACGAGACATAATCATGAGGTCATTGACCAAAGGTCAATTACTAAGTAGCAACTAGTGGACAGAGGTCAATCCCCAGGTAGCAAAAGCGTGGACAGAGGTCAAATGTTGTGTAATAATTACGTAAGTCATAGGGGTTGTATCTGACGGGCTCACATCCTACTGTTGGCGAATAGGGTGGATTTTTATTTATTTTTACTAGGGTATTTGTGCATCTACCCCCTAAACGCCATCAAGATTATTATTCTATCCCTCCTATGTACCCATGGTGATTGCCATGTTGGTAATGTACATAAGGGTTGAAAATTCATGAGTAGGTGAGCTCCATTTCTAGAACTACTCCTCATGATATTTTCACTTTTGGGTTCTTGACTGCCGATGGAAGGTCTTACGTCTTTCTTTTTCTATATCCTGGTCCTTACTCGTCTATTCCTACAATTTCTATACTTATTTATCATCTTTACCCATTATTTATAAATGTATCCTTCAAAAATTTGGGCAGCGTTCCTCCCTTATTTTTCGGTAAATTTCCTATTTCATTTGTTCAATCACGGAATCGACTACATTTGTCCTAGTTTACCTTTATCTTTCCTTATATTAAAAATTTGATCTACAATTCCTTAATTCCCGGTACGTTTCCCATGATTTTAAGTAGTCACAACCCTCTGCGGTCACTTTAATAAACGCTACTCTCTTCTGCCAGATTATATCATTCAACTATTGGAATAATACTTTCAAATTTACATTCCTATACTATCCTATCCTTTCCTACTTGATTTTCTGATTAATTTTCTGGCAAATTTAAAATTTTCCCTACTAAACTTTATTCCCCCTTAACTAAAGTCGCACTTTCCGTGAGTTTATTTCTGCTCGTTCCGGCCACTTTTCAGTAGCCGCTACGAGTCGTTCAACGATGCACTGCGTGGAGGTCCTGTGCAATTGCCAGACCCTACTGCGTACGACCGAGGTTTCAACGGGACACAACCCACGAGCACAACTAGGGAACTTAATCCACCAGCCGGCACGCGATCCGTCCCATTGATAGCTATTCAAATACGTATTATAAATAAGATTTCAGGGGGACTTGTCAGTGGCACCAAAAGATTCCACGACCATCCAGAATGAAATCAAAACTTTAACTCCGAAATATATATTTACACAAAAAATAACAGTACTTACAATCCACAGTCATGCAACCAGATTTGAAAAATTGGCATAAATTGGCATAAAAATTTTGACTACAAGTGATTCACTGTTTGTCTAAAAATGTCTAAAAATTTCTAAAAATTTTCTGCCTGACTAAAATTTTCTAAGTCTAAAAATTGTGAAAATGACTGCCGTATATATAGTGTTTTTGTGCCTGTGTGCGACCAATGGGCGATTTTTCACCATTTTTAGGGTTTTTTAATTATTTTATTAATTTCAAAATATTTTTGTAATTTTTTATATATTTTTCTTTATTTTTTGATATATTAATATTTTATTGTTGGATTTTATTTTTATTATTGTTTTCTTAAAATATTATTTTTAAACCCCAATATTTTGTTTTCTGGTCGCCTCTTCTGCCTGTGTTTTTTCTAAACCTTATTTTGCAAGGTTTTGGCAGTTTATTTTATTTTTCGTATGTTTCTTTTTGCATCTGTAGGCATTTTTCCGAATTTTAATTAATTATTTGTTTTATCTAATTTTTGTTATATTTTTAATTTGTTTTAATTAATATGTTTTATTTTATTTTTGGTCTCTTCTTGCAGTGCGTGCTTATGTAACGGCAGCCATATTGACAATTTCCAAACGACATTAATTATTTTGTTTTAACTTATACAATTTTCACCTTTTTGTTTAAATTGGTTTTGTAATTTTTGTTTTAATTTTGGCTCTGAGCCCAACACTACTACTATCTCGATCTCGTTTATTTAATTCGAAAAATATAAAGAAATTAGAATTTCCTCGTTTAGATCTTTTTGGTAAATCATAATAATTTTGAGAAAGATAAATACAACAACAATTTGTATGTTTTCTTCGAGTAAAATAAGATTCTATAATTTCTTGATTTTTATCATTCACACAATCATCAACGACAATTAAATTTTTCTTCCTTTTATCCAAATTTTCACAAGGAATTATATCTTGCAATTTCTTACTCATTGTTATTTGGATTGTTTCATTTTTTGTTGGATATTCTTGAGAAAATGTTTCACAAGGATCAGAAATTTTTATATCTTGGGGATTTTATCTTGATTATCAAAAATATTTAAAATTGTTTTTTATCTAAATAATTTTTAAATCCATGATATTATAATTGAAATTATGTTTGATGAATTGTTTTGCAAAAAATAATCAAATTATTATAATCTAAATAATTTGGATACAACAACATTTTCAACATAATACACTTTTTCCCCAACTAGAATCTCCAATTATTAACATTCTAAAAGAATTTGCTAATATTTCATTATGATTGTATTTTGTTTTATTATTATTCCATATTGGTAATATTCCCTTTCGATTGTCCTCCGGGAACCGTCGTGTGCGCTCCATTTTTAGAATACGGATTTAAGAAAATACCATCACCCTTTATTTCAATTTTTAATTCTTGTTTGCCTAATTTTTTTAATATATTTTTTATCGAATCTTTTTCCACAATATTTCTCATATATTTTGTGATTGCTTTTGCTTGAGAATTATTTAGAATCATACCACTCCCTTGTGTGTGATTCTAAATAAATTTAGTTTCTGCATCTGCTTTTCTTGATTCTTTCATATTTTTAATAGCATTGGTTATTCCAGCTGTTGCACCTGCTGTAGCTGTTATTCCTCCAAAAATTAATGGTAATAAAGCAGCTAGTGGAAGAATTCCACCAGAAGTCGCTTGCGCTCCTCATTCATGTTCTTTAATTAATGTATTTTTTTCTTTTGTAATATACATTCTTCTACCATTTCAACTTATTACTTTTGGTGAATTGTTGTCAATGATTGATTTAAATTTGTTTTTAAATTTGGATTCATCTTTTGTCATTTTTTAGGAATAAAATAGGGTTAATGAGTTTAAATTTAGAAATAAAAAGATTGAAAAGTTTAATGGTTATGGAATATTTTTAAATGCATACAAAGCCTCAGAACTATTCAAAGAATTATTAATTAAAAAAATAAAATTTCATTGTGATCTTTCATCTGGTTGATTAAAAGTTGAATAAATTTTTATTTTATTTTTTAATAAAAAATCTTGAAATATTTTGTTGTAGAATTCTTTGCCATTATCAACATATAATTTTTTGGAATTCTATTTGGTGTAGATTCAAATAATTTTTCAAATGCTTCTATAATTGTTTTACCTTATTTATTTAACAAGGGAATACACCAAGCATATCGAGTATACAAATCAATAATTGTTAGAATATATATCTATAATTTTTATTATTTTTAGGATTCACGGTTTCAATTTAATCTGCTGACCAAATATCATTTTTATTGAAAACTTTTATTTTTAAATATTTTTTTGGTTTTCTGCATTTCTTATGCAACTCTGTTGCATGAAACTCTCGATGATGTAACTCATTTTATATATCTTACGCTCTTCCCAATGCGATCTTTGTTTTCATTGCTATTTTTCCTATTGCTATTGGAAATCTTTAGAAAATGTTGGATTTTGAATATCATTTAAATCTTGAATCAAATCAATATCTGCTTTTTGACGAGAACGAATATCTTCTTTAAGATACACTATGTCATGTTTTAAAGCCACTGCGTCAACTCTATTTATTGGTGCTTTTCCGGGTTAAGGATTATCATTTTCACCAAGTCTTATATCTAAACGAGTTCCTGGCGGAAAATCTCTCAAGTTTCCAAGAGAGCCGAACTATATCTTAAGAAATCATCAAAGCTAATTAGACTTTCATCCCCACTAACGTTTAGTCTCTGAACAATCTCCATATTCTAATCATAACGAACTTAGAAGACGTGCTGCGGATTGTCCATTGTTTTATTCTTTTTCGTTTTTACCATAGGGATCGGCCATTACCCGAGTTCCTTCATTAAATTTCTCTAATGATTGTTGTAGAATAAGACTTTAGGAGTTTCCCTCAATTTGAAGGTGTTGCATTTACTAAATTCAGAAAATAATAAGATTTAATTTCTTGTAATAAATATTCTTTTAAAATTCTTTTATTATGTTTTGATAAATTCTTTTTTGCTCTTAAGGGTCTTAAATTTATCCAATTAAAACATCTTTTTATTTGTTCTTCATCTTCAAACTTCAAACTAAAAACTGGTAATGTGTGATCTATTTTTTTCATTAATTATTTCCTTATTATTTTGTGCATAATCTCGTTGACACCCTTTACATTCAGAATTATAAGCATAGTAATCCCTCTTTAATCTACTGTTAAATTCACTTATAGGTCTTTCAATATTACACTTTGTACATACTTTTATTGATAAATTAGTTTTCAAATTTCTTATTCCTAATAAACGTTTCTCTTTATACTTTTGTTCATTTAACTTATGATATATACTTTCGCATTCTTTACACGTACCAAGAAAATAGAATTTTTCTTTTCTTTTGATTGTTCTAAACCATTTATTTAGTTTTTCAATTTTACATTTATTACAAATTTTTAAATCCATTTTTAGTTTAATTATTTTATAATGAATTTAGCAAACACTAGCATGTTCTTTTTTAAAACACACTTGAGCCTAATTGACCCAATTAATTATATTTTGGAAGGTGATGTTCTCCTGGATATTTTGTCCATGTAAATTCTGGAAGCTTAGAACTTACAGTTTGTAAATCCCCCCCAGAAGTGTGAAGGTGTAAAATGTGAGACATTTTTTGGTTTATTTTAGTTTTTTCATGTTTAGCTTTGTGAGCTTTTGAAAGATATTTATTACAAGATTCACAAAAATATTTTTCTCGAATTACCATATTTTTAAAATTAAAAAATTAGAAATTATAAAATTATGAAATTATATGAAATTAAGAAATTTATTTTTATCATCCTGTGGTCAAGTAATGTGTTTTTAAGCGTTTACAGCAAGCACCCATTATGAGGAATTTGAGACTTGTGAAAGTTTCTAATTTACCACAATTACCAAAGTCATAGATTTGAAAAAATTAGAAAAATTGGAAATTTGAGAAATTCGGGTATTTCGGGTATCTCGGGTAGGGTCGAGAGCTGGAAACGCTTAAAATCACACTACTAGGATAGAACATATAAATATTGGAATACGCAACTCATATCAAGACGCAAATAATATATTCAAAATTCATGAAGAATTTATGGGATTTTCTGCTCTATTTGACTTAGATGCCAAATCTATATCTAAAGTAATAACGAAGACAAAACAAGATTTAGGTCTAGATCTTAACCTTTTGGTTGGTCAAGGATATGATGGATGTGCTACATTGCCTGGTTCAATAGGTGGGGTTCAAAAAATAATACGAGACTTATAACCAAAAGCAATTTTTTTCATTGCGCAAGCCATCGTGTAAACCTTGTGATTAATGACACAAACAAAGTGATTGAAATTAGAAATACCGTTGCGACAATTAAGGAAATAATAAAATTTTTCTGGGAATCTTTACTACGAAGAAATATCGTTCCAAATATTCCATTACTATGCAAAAATCACTGGTCTGCCAAACATAAAGCAATTAGAATTTTTAAAGATAAATTAAAAGAAATAATTGCTGCTTTGGAAAATATTGCTGAAAATGGAAATTCAAAAACAAGAGAAAAAGCACACACGTTTCTTTTACACTGCAGCAACTAGTAGTATGTTTGTAGTAGCATTGCTGACAATTGCTTGATATTCATCAAAATTAGAACCAGTTACTACTGCGTTGCAAAAAGTTCAACTTGACCTGCAATCTCTCAATACAGAAATTGGTAAGTTAATGAAGATTTTCCATCGGCACAGAGAACATGCAGAAAGAAATTTCAAACTTATCTTTCAAGATATTACAAAATCATGTGACTTAATGAATATTGATCTTCAATTACCCCGTATTAGGAGAATAATTGCACAAAAATCTAATCAACAAGCAGATTCTATTGAGAAGTTTCTTAGAAGATCGA
Organism: Schmidtea mediterranea; assembly: GCA_022537955.1. Taxonomy (NCBI): domain Eukaryota; kingdom Metazoa; phylum Platyhelminthes; order Tricladida; family Dugesiidae; genus Schmidtea; species Schmidtea mediterranea. The sequence continues at coordinate 229,149,245 of CM039680.1, forward strand.
TATTTATTCCTTATTTATATTCGATTATTTGTGCCTTGAATGAGCATTTTTCTTAGAGCCATAGTACACTCTTCTAGGTTTTGCAACTGGACCCGCGGGAAATAAAATTTTTGAAAAAAACTGAATTTTCAAAGATTGCAAAAAATTGTTACAGTTTTATGGAAATTTTCTTATGGATAACTTTATTAGTGATGCTTCTATAGGTTATGAAACTTGGTCTGAAGATGACGTGGATACATGAAATGTATAACATATAGATTTATTAAATAAGGCTAAAAGGTTGTATCCTGCAACTTTTCAAGCTATTAAAATTGGTCTCACTCTGCTCATCACAACATACTGTGAAACGCTCATTTAGCACATTACGAAAAGTAAAGACTTGGACAAAGCCAACAATGTCAGAAGAACGATTGTGAGGTTTATGTATGATGAGCTTACATAGAAAGAGAATTGATGGCAACGAATGATTTGTGAACTGTTCCATATCAAAGTTTGCAGAGAAACCGAGAAGATTAAAAATTTTTTTTTAGAAAATAACAAAAATCAATGAGGTTCAATTTAAAAATATTATTCTGTTTTGCAAGAGTTATTCTATTATTTTATTTTAGAATTATTTCTTTGATATTCATATTATATAAATGAATTTTTAGAACGAAAGTTTGTTTTAATGTGTCATTAAAACCTAGCTCAGCGGTCAAGGTTGTTAACCAAAGTGGTAAATTAATGGGTTCAAGTTCCGCTACTAGCCGGAAATCTTCAAGACACAACGTTGGTGTAAATACATCATAGGAATATTACAAGTATGGTATGTAAGTGTACTGTATATGTATATACCATACTGACGACTAAGTAAGACCGTGCACAGAACGTGGGTTGTTAACGGCGCGATATCCCAATTCTTATGGGATTAAAATTAGGCCCCATTCTTACGGAGTACCTATCCCTACATACAACTCAAATCCGAAACAGTACTCTAGTCACTTGCACGTTTAGAACCAAACTCATTTGTCCATAATAGGCCACAACTGACCAGGGCAGAGGTATTTCCGATGACAAAAAAATGTGTCAATTAAATTTTCAAACATTTTGTATTGTAGTTTAGAAAATGAAAGGTGGTTGTTCCTCTAAGGTTACGCGTATTACTAGTTTAAAATTACTACCATATGTCATACTTTGAGAACCCTTACCTTTCTCAAACATAGTTTGCTTTAACTTATTATATTTTTATCATTGAAGTTGCTATTATCTTAATATTTTAAGTAGTATATACTTTCAGGTTAGAACCAAAGGATCTTTTGTGTGTATAATGTAATCCTCGGGCGACTCATGGTGACGTAATCATGAACACTAGTACACAATCCACGAGTTTTACATAACATGCCTGATTATAACATAATAACAAAACCTTCATTTTTACATATTACAGCCATCTTACTTAACCAAACATACTATTATTGACAACCATACTATTAAATGAGCTTAACCAAAAATGTTTTGAATGCCGATTAACTTGTTAAGGAACTCATTAAATTTATTTTGTTTTGGTAAATTAAGACTTTTTATTTTTATAAGAATTTTTTTATTATTAGAAAAAGAAAATAACCACGTCGATCTTTAATATTTTTTCCAAAAATTGAAAACTTTTTGTACATCAATTTCGTTTCCATGCCTTAAAAATAATTTGATACGCATGCGATGATCCAAATGGAATATCTCCAATCTGTTTCTGGCCTTTGTTTTAATGGCATTCATTTGCTTAAACCCACGCTCGCAATCTGCACTGGATGCTTGAAAGGTTGCAGAAATGTCTATTAAAGACGAAAGCTCTTGAAACTCCTTCTCCTTGTTGTCTAGGTCTTCCATATCCGCGAAACTACTTACGACGTTAGAGTTAAATTTGGTTTGGTATAAAAATTTACAATTCGAATATTGGCTTAGAATTTGCTTCTTCATTTCTTCACTAAAATTTGGAATAATTTTCGAGTATTTGTTAAGAAGATTCAGAAAGTTTAGGTTTCCAAAATTAAAATTGTTGCTGTTTGCGATTTCTATATGATCAAATGCAGCGCACTCTTTCATTTCTCCTTCTGGAAATCTGCAATTTAGATGATCACATAGCTTTGTGATAAATTCAATAATTTCAGCAGTATTATCGCTTGTGAAGAGAAGTTTCATTGCTTCTTCGCTCCAAAAAATAGTTTCTCCAAGATACTGGCTCCGAATCTTTTTAATAATGAATTTTACGTATTAATGAACTTCCATAGGAGAAAGCACGCTTTTTTGAAAAAAAATGCTCATTTTAGTTAATTCAGTTAAAATATCATTTAGCACTGTTAAAGCTAATCGGTTCAAAGAATTAGTAAGAGCCTTAAAACAATATTTAGAGATTTGATCGTTTGAATTTTCAACTTCACCTTTGCAATACTCAATCATAATTTCGAATAAATGGAATCATTGCAGAGTGCCGTGAAAGCCACCTTACCTCATTGAGAGGTCTAAAACTCAAAACATAGCATTCCATTGCTGAAGCTAAATCTTGAAATAGGCCTTTTTCATAGATGATCTACTGAAAATTGTGTACACCGTTCTTAACAAAGTCTCTAGAGTTTTTATTAAAGGTATTCCCCTACAAGCATCGTCAATTCCAAGGTCTTCTCTGTGTATCACACAATGCTGAACTGATAAATACAGAATATCTCGTTGTAGTATCTTTGCTACTCCATTATAACCACCCAGCATAACCGCAGCTCTGTTCGATGTAATCATTACCATTTTATCCATATCCAACTAAATATTAGAGTAGAAATTTTGATAGCTGATACAATTGATAAAGCGTCGGAAAAACTTAACTGAATAATGGTTGTAAAAGAGGTTTTGTAATCAAAGTTTGTTCTGAATTTTATTTAAATTATAAGCATTTTATGAACAAAAATATCTGTGCAATTATTAAGCAATGATATTGTGATTTTCTAATAGCTTCATTCTGAACCAATTGGTTTATGTATTCCACAAATTCAAAAGCATAATTTTTGCTACGCCAACTTTCAGGAATTTGAACATATTTTGATACGTGGCTATTTATTTCCTGCACAGAGATCATTGAAGTGTTCAATTTTATTGCCAAAATTACGTTGTCAATTAAAACTTTAACCATTTTTGGATTTGCCTTTTGTCTTCCAGCATTTTCTATTCGTACCTCACGGTCTTTAGGAGTCTCAGTAATCAGTCGAACTAATCTACTTCATCTACGAGCTGTAAGAATTTCAACCGCTTCAATGTGTGTTTCGTGACTTAGATGACGTTTCAGATAATCCAATTTCCAATCACCCCACTTTTTCCCAATGGAAAATTTTCCATACACTTTTGCTTCGGTACAAAATTTGTACTTAATTGTACTTTCTTTTTCATTGAATTCGAATATAAAATTTAGTTTCACATGGTCGAGTTCACGTGAAGTTGGTATTTTAGTCATAACAAGTTGCAAAAGCCAAACAGGTTTGAAATTTGGACATACTTTCTTGGATGTTGACGCTGGTTGACTTGTGGAGATTTTTGACATCCTTGAAGCTGGGATTGAATGTATTTAAAAAAATCAAAAAAAATCAATAATAACACACATACCATTTACAATTCTTCTGCACAGAACAGTATAAAATTCTTTAAAAAATATTAATTTTATTCGGTTGATGTTCGAAATATTCTAATTATATTACTTTATAATAGCAATTAGCAATGTAGAAATAAGCCTACTTGGATCGATATTAAAAATTATTTTAAAAAAACGGTCATTAATTTAAAAAAAAATTCGCGGCCAATTTTCTTATGCACGCAGCATGGAATGATGTGAGCAACAAATTATTTTTTATGCACGATTGCGCATGCGCACAGCTTAAAGGGAACGTTGGTTGTAATATCAACTTAGATAAATTAAATACAATGAATTCAATCACACGATCCAAAATTGGTGAGATTGTAGATAGAAATGATAATATATTTTGTATTTAATGTATTAACTATCCTAAATTTAGATGATATGATGTCCAATATTCTTTTGATGAATCCATTTATAGAACCAGACTATGGAAAAATATTTTATGATGATGCTGAAACAGCTTATGATAATTCATCACCTGTGATGTAAGTTTCATTTTATTTATTATTTGTAATTATCTAAATAAGCGGTTCTCAAACTTTTAAATCTGCGGAGCACACTTTGAGAAACGCTATCCTAAATAATTAAATTATTTTTCGTAAATTAATAGATTTGAGTAAATATAAAAAGTAATAATTTTTAAATTAAGAAATTTAAATTTATTTGCGTAATTAATTTAAATAAATATTTTAGTAAATTATTAATTATTTTGAATAAATTTTAATATTTATATATCTTTTTAAATTATTTGCGTTAACGGGTATTAATTTATTTAAACTAATTATATTTGATATATTAATCATTGATCAGAATCTAGCTTAGGTCAAAATATTTCTTGTTTTATTTTATGAATAAATATTGCGGAAATTGCAAAATATTTTCGAGATGTGTGTAAATAATTTTTATTTTTATTCGGATCTATTAAATTTTTAATATTGGTGAACTAAATTTGGAATTTTTTTTAAAATAAATTATATTTTAATAACAGTTAAGTGAGAGATCAATAAGATCAATAAGATAAGAAGCAAAAGCGAAAGAGTTGTTAAATTTTGTTTGTGAGTGATCAGTATCTAGTTTAGGTCGAAATATTTCACATTTCATTTTATGAATAAATATTGCGGAATTTGAATTACATAGTTATTTATCTAAATTTAACCTTAATAATAATAATTTTGATATTATTAAATATATAATAACGATAATCGTCATACCAATAGTTTTATAGTAACAATAATAATTGATGTGAATATTTGTTACTCTAATAATAATATTAATAATATTCATATAATTAATAATAATGTCTATAGTAAATAAGTAAATGATAATTAAATGGCAAGCGCCAATGACTAATTACTCTTCAATTTTTGTCCAACTATTTCACGACCACTTTTTTATTGCTTTTTTATTTGTTTAAACGTTTCATACTTCAGGTATATAATAACGATATTTAATATTTATTATCATTTGATGATCGTTTCTAATATTTTAGAAATGGTCATTTATTGAAAAAATATCCTGTAAATAATAAAAAAAAAATGTTTTATCAATTATTACAATTTCTCTCTGTATTGAGCTATAGTATACAGATGGAGCTGGGGAATGCATGTTCCGTAAGCCACGGAAGGATTATAACGTAAAGCCATGAAAATTTAGGCATTTCTGTGTTGGAATGTCAAGATTTTCATATAATAGTTTTATCCATGTTTGTTTACTATTTCAAATACGAAAAGTACTTTCAAAAACTGCTAATATTTATTAATTGATTAAGAATTCCGGATTTATTCCAAAATTCATTGTGACATTTTTATTTCAGTTCGATTGTCATTTTCACATTCATTTTTACTAATTTAATTAGTGCTTTCAACGAGAATCAAAGTTAAATTTTGTTTGAAGTTTCAATATTTAATTATCGGAGTAATCCGGCGGTGGTGGGGTCGTCAACTGTTGTTCTAAATTCAACTAATTTATCATCATCAAATACCATTTTTCCAATTTAAAAGTCACAAAGGTTACGTTAAAAATATAAATGTATATTTATTTAATTATTTAATTATAGAGAAATATATATATATATATATATATATATATATATATATATATATATATATATATATATATATAATTTAATTTATTATGTGTTGGATTATTAATTTAAAAGTTGATCTTTGACTCATCGTGCTCCTTTATATAAATCAAATAATCAAGACCAAACACAGAATACGTTTATTGATTACTGGCACAAACTAAAAACTGTTACACTATTTGCACCTTTTCAAGTGGGAACACTAGGCTAATAAATATTAAGACGGACTACAGTGTCCTAACTTACGTATTTTATTATTTTTTATTTTTTGATTAAAATTTTTTTTATTAAAGTTTTGCTCTTAACTCATTTTTTTAACTTTCAGAAATTTTAATTGATTTCCACCAAATATATTATGTGAATCAAAATCATATCACTACACATTTTATATTTTTAAATTTTAATTCGCTACAAAAAATTTGTTTTACCACGCATAATAAACAATAATCAAAAATTCTTTTCATATTTCCCTGAAAGGTAAAATTCTATGGACAAAAATATAAATAAAATCAATAAAATTGTTTTCATGGTTTTTTTTGTTAAAATCCGACCTGGTCATCTAAACACGTGAAATAAATGTTGGATATTTAAAACAAAAAGAGAAATGTATTCAATTTCAATAAAACAAACAGTTATTGCAAGCAGTGTCAATTCAAACAAAAATCGAAATTCTCGGTTGCCAATCATATACAAAATTGTTTCCCAAAAATTTCGGAAATACTTTGTTTTTTTATCGATATAAAAGAGTGATTTTGGTGTTGACAAAAAAGTCCAGAAAAAAGGATATTTACCTGCCCTAGTAGACCACAATGTATGACAGGCAATGCCTGGTGATATTCAACAGTTTGCCTTCGACATCAAAATTTCCTTTGTAGGAGTATTCATTGAATTACTATTGGTAATACATTGTTATTTGTTAGAATTATTTTTCCATACTTATTGTTTTACACAACCCATTTTTATCATTAAATTTATTTTTTGTTAAATTTCTCTTGAATTTCAAATTCTTCCTAATGTCTGTTTTATTGCAACGAAAGAAGCCAGTGAAGACACCGATAAAATCTGGGTTATTAATTGAATGAATTAAATTAATTAATTAATAAAATTTTCCTAATTGTTTTTTATAATTAGAAAAATTCAACCGAAAAAAATATTCGCAAGATATTTCCCAGTAAATTATTCACATGAATGGAATTTAAATTTAAACAACGTTCCGTTTGTTATTGGATTTTGTGAGTTTTTAAAAATTTTTAATACATTTTCAAAATTATTTAATTATTTCAGCTGTGAAAGACAGACGTGTTTGGTGTAATTCTCAACTTATACAAATTGAAGTATTTGAAATTAATTTTTTTGACTTATCAAATTTCTTTCAGTACAAAATTTAAATTTTGTTTATATTTTTAATTTTTTAAAAAATTTTTAGACTTTATGAATATTCTTAGATTTTAAAATTTTCGACAATTTATTATCTTAATTATTGAAGATTATTATAATAGTTAAAATTCAAACATCAATTAGATAAATAAAAAGATGAAATAAAAAGATCAGTTATTTTTAATTTCTGTTTAAATTTATTATATATATTTCAATAAATTTTAATTATATACAAATTTTAGTTTATTTAGTTAAATTAAAAATGAGCAATTTAATTTTTCATTAATTTAATTAAATTAAAATTGCTGTATGGAAAAATGAAATTATAACACTAAGGAACATAATTAAAATGATTGAAAGAAACAGGAGTAATGTTATTATTAATTAATAAAAAAGATGTATAATGATAATCAACGGAAAATAAAATAAAATAATCTTGATCGCTTGCTAGAAAGCAAATCCAGCGAATTCTGAAGAAATTGCGATGTTGTTTAAAGTGATCAGCCAGAGATAAATAATGTAAGTAAGAACTGATTATAACTAGTAACAAAAGAGAAGATCCACCAAGTAAGTCAGATTAAATTGAGTATGGAAAAGTATACTTTAAACTAAAAAAGACAATTTTAAGATGAAAATAGAAGAAAAGTTAGAGAGATGGATTGATGAGAATGTATCGACAAAAATTATAGATAAACGTTGAAAAATTAGGATAAAGACGAATACTAATAAAACAAAGTATTTATATTTAACAGTTGAGACCATATCTGCAGTGATATGTATAGAAAAGCACAAAAAACAAAGTCAATACAAAACATGCAATTAATTAAAATAAAAAAAGATATCAAAAATTAAAGTTTTATCAAGTATTATTTTTCGAAAAACATTCTAATGAGCATTATTGTGATTTGCTTATTAATATATTTTGTACGGAATGTGTGTGTGTGCGCGCGGTGAAATTGTCCAAACTCGACAGAGTCCCCTTTAAAAGTTTTTTGGGACATTCGGTGGGTTTGTACATATGATTTTAAAATATTACCATTTCTTTACAATAACTTTGTTAAAACAACAAAATTAATTACATTAGTTTCTGACAATAATAAAAGCTTTTAAGATTTGGAGTAAATGTTTCAAACCTTTCAGAAAATTTTTTCATTTTTTTAATTTTCGATTATTGTTATTTCTGATTTTTAAGTTGGTTCATTGAGATTTATATTTATATATACACTTTAGTTATTTAATCAGTGAAAAATATATTTAAAATAGGAAGATTGCAAATAATAATAAAAATCGTATATTATAAAAAATGACAATACTGTATTAGCCAAAATACAAAGGAGTTCTTTTTCACAGAAATATTATTAAAAAATAGAACAATTTATATTCGGAACTTTGATTGTACAGCCTCTTGTAACCCCAGAGATCTGAGGTTTGGAGAATGAGGAGATCAAATTTGTGGAAAAAATGACACGATTATTGCCAATTGTTTGCAACAGAAATTCCTTCACATCAGCAAAGATGCTGAAAGGGCATCGTGTTGCATAAAATTAATAAGATGAACTTTCTGGTTTATTTTCAACTCAAGAAGGTTATTGTTAAGTACTAAAATGTCGCGTTCTTCATTGACCATTTCAGTGAAATACTCAAGTAAAAATTATTTTAAATTTACCAACGTTACGATATATCAGTGTCCTAAAATCACAAAACCTTGAATCCCAAAGTCAAGAGCCAAATTTTATTTATGTGTATAAAATAATTTTATCTCAAAATGCCTTAATTTCTACAATGGTGTCAGCAAAAAAGTAGAGAAGACATGGAAAACATTCCTGCTATTAATAAAACAACAATTAATGGAGGAGCTAACCCTTCAAGTAAAGAAAAAACTTATTGTTACAGTTAATATCAAAAAATTATTTTCTGCAAGTTTGATTTGACGCTGTGAAACTAACCGGGGAATGAATTGTTAGTAGAAAACAATTTACTACAAAACTTAAATAATAATTTTTAAAATTGTTTAAAAATCAAGGTTTCCATGGTGATTTTTATTCGTGGAGTTTTTGAGAAAACCAAAGAAATTGAAGAATATAATGTAAAGGACATTCACTTTTCACATTATGCAAAATTCACCACATTATGTATAGAAGACCTCAAACGGCCGGTTGGCTCCTAGGGAGAAAAATCTTTTAAAACTATCACTAAGTCCTTTTCCTGGCTTATACAAACTGACAAACGTGATCTATACTGAATAAAAGCCATTTCCGTAGTGAAAATAATATTTATTTAAGCTTATTTGTCAATATTAGTTCACATCCTTGATAATTTTTGTTTTTTTATTCCCAAGATTTTTTTGTTTTGTTTGACTCAACAATTAAATTCTATTTACAAATGTTTGATGCTTGCTATCATGTTTCCCCCAGAAAACAGAATATTGATTTCTTTCACAGAAATATGGTGAAAGAGTTTTTAAATAATTTTTTTTTGTTTTAATTTGCTGCCTATTTCTTTACAGTGTTATTAAAGAATAATTTTCTATGAAATAAAAATTTTTAATTGATGTACAACAATAAATTAGTTCAGTTTTTTTATGTCACATTGTCGACTTTAAAAAACACTTAAAAAAGTTTAAATGTTTTGTATCAAATAACATTGAAATTAGTTTTTAAAGTTGAAGCAAAATTATGTTTTTAATAACAGATAATAAACAAAAAGTTAACCATTACCTGTGATTGTGCTTTTATTTATTTATTTATGTTTAATTGTCATCCATTTTGCATAATTTCTTTTAAGCGTAGTTGTAAATCTATTATTTTCTTCCTTTAAAATTTTCATTATATAATTTGTCAAATGTTTTCCAGCCAAATCCATTGCATTTATCTCATCATACGCATCATTGATATTATCGGTAGCCATCATTTTTGAGTCAGATCTTAACACATAATCAAGAGCAATGGTATCATGCGCTACAACCTCTTGTTCACAAAACATTAAATCTATATTTGGCACAACAACGTCATCTTATCGTAGTCATTTGAATAAATATGACCATATTTTCTTCCTGTAGTTGAAATAGCTCTTTTCCAGCTTTAATGATATCAAACCATTCAATGACCATATCAATAGAATTATTTTGAAGGAAATTATTATGAAAAAAGGTTTGTGAACCTTCATCTTCGGCATATCCAACTTTGTATATAGATTTTAAATTAAATTACTTTATTCCAAAGGTAAAAATTTAATTTTCTTTATATTTTAAATCCCAGACAATTAACCAATTTCAAAATCCTTAAACCACCATTTTAATTTTCAAAATTCATAATGGTTATTAATTTTCATTGAAGCGATAAAACAAGTCTAAAAAAGTCATATAGTATAGTCATATCTGTGCCATACCCAAATCCATTCAAGGGCAAATTACGTAATCCAGATTTTGAGTTTTGGTTTAAATAGATGAATTTTGGTTAAACAACATCATTATTAATTTAGTTTTGAATGAAGATTTTGGTCGGTTTATAAACAAAAAAGTAGGGCTTTTGACGAAAACAAATCACTTTTAGAGTAATTTTGAATGGAATAGCCGATTTTAATGTAAGAAGTCACGAAATAATGGTTAATAATATATTTTTAAAAAATGATAAAGGAATGATATTACCATCATTTCTTTGCTAAAACATCAGTCATCATCAAAATCCATTTCTATCATCATTTGTATTTATTATCTGTTAAGTAAAATACTTTTCATCATCTAAAATTTGTCATCATTTTAATTCATTACTCAAATATTTTAAAAGAATGTCTATTAAATACTTCAATCAATATACTTTTATAAAATTTAATTACCATCATTTTAAACTATTCTCATCTTCGTCATAGTTTCCTTCGGTCATCAAAATTCAATTTATCATCGTTTTAATCTCGGTCATAGTTTACATTTATTTTCAGCATAAAAATTTATTCTTCTTTGTCAAGAATTTTGCCATCCATTTTTATCTTTGCCATCAAAATAATTTCATGTTCTCCCACGTCATAAAAACCTATTTTGTCAGCATTTTTATTTAAATTTATTCGTTTTTATCATCAAAAATCTATTGAAAATTTGCATTTAAATTTTTCTTCATCTATTAATCAAAACAATTTCATTAATAACATTTCAAAAAGATTAATTAAATACTTTAATCAATTTCTATTTTACTTTTTAAAAATTTAATTTACATAATATTTAAAATAATATTACAATTAATTATTAGTCTTTGTCATAGTTGTCACTTAAATTCACAAAAACTTTCTGGAGAAGTATTAAAATCCAATAAACGCAATTATATTTATATATAATTGTCAAATGATTTAAATTTTGATTGGAAAATTTAACTATGAAAATAAATAACTAAATAAAATAAAATAAAAGTAGAAAAGTCAAAAAAAGAATTTTTTTAATAACAAATAATAAACAAGAGATAAACAAACATCTAATGTAGCTCACACTTTGGAAGTCGATTACCAAATTACTACTGAAACGTAATCTATGGGGACCCAGTAGGGATGTAGATGTGAATTCATTTGTTGGAAATTGCAATTTTTGTAAAAGTTAGCCGAAACCTAATATTGAAAGCACTAGATATTCGTGGAAATTAGCTGGAAAGCCTTTTGAGCGCATTCTTTTGGATTGGGTATTTCTAACCAACATTGGCAATATCTTATTGTTAGTGGATGAAATGAGTAGTTGAACACAACTGGAATCTGTTAAAGTAATTATTTGTGGATGAGACACTTTATTTTGGAAAGATGTTACTTGGTCATTTAAAGATTTTATCATGTCAGAACGGAAATTATTTGAATCCTTATTCAAAGAAATATACGTTGGTTGTCCTTTCTTCGAAGGACCTTTTAGTGGACAGTGCTAAAATTACTTGTACTTTTTATGGTAATACGAATAACAACAATCGACGAAAATAGGAGTATTGAAAGTAGCTTCTAGGTAACGCATATCTAAATAAGTTTCTATAAGAAATAGTAATGGGGTAAATTGTTCTAAATACTATTCCGTAAGTATAACTTGAAAAACTAACTTTAATCAGGTTTACAATAAATGATTACTAATTTAAATGTCTCAAAAGTCTCACATAGATGTACAATAATTTATGAAAAATCTTCAACATACTACTATATAACTTTTGATTACCCAACATCTAAAACTGGAGTTTTTGGTTTACTAATTATTGATATTAAATTTCTCCAAACACACAAACATGCCAAAATTCAAACACAACCACCAAACACCCTAAACAACCATTGATCTCAAAACTACAATTTTGGCATATTATCACACAATATGTTAGTTTTTTAATTGTGTAACATCTTTTTTCATCCTTCTTTACTTATATATAAGTTTTTAGTAATCAAATAATTTTTGTTTTTGGTCTCTTTAATCCGTTTTTTTGATGATAATTAATTTATTTTTATTCTGACAAAAGATCAAAAATAAATGAAATATATCATTTTATAAATTTCATAAATGTAAATAGTGACAATAAACTTTAGAATTATATATATCATATCATATGAGTTGGACCGTGACTTTTTAAATTTTCTCAAAAATTAGAATCAAAGTAATAAAACATCGGTTGTCTCGAAACGAAGGAAATAGCAAAGTTGAGCTGGGAGCATAATTTCAAAACAACTGGATTAAAAAGAAAGAGATTCAGAGCAAAATTAAAATGAAAAATGCTTTTGCGTTATTGAAATGAAAAAAGGAATTAGAAAAGCTAATTAACATTGAAGAGTCAGGCATTGTTGCAGTTTAAACAAAATATAGAAAACACGAGAAAACACAAGATGTCTATGGAAATTGTAATGCGATACTAAATTACTATTATTAAACTTAATTCCCAAGGAGTGTCTTATATCAAAAATCATGTCAAGATAATTTTGTAAACAGGCAGTGGGAAATGGACATGTCTTCAAAAATGACATATTAGTAAAAACTGAACCTAAGCGGTGTTATAATGCTATAAATGTGGTAATGAACTTCGTATTAAAAGAGATAATCAAAGCAAATAACAATATTACAATGCTTTTCAATTTCATATGGTTGTCAGAAAAGAAGTCTTCTACAATACCAGATCTAAAGAAATTCAAAACAAACTAGGCTAAAAGAACAACAAGAGAAGATTCTGGAAGATATGGACATTTTTGAGAGCAATTAAATTTCAGAAATTTGACTGTTCGAAACGTTGGTGCTGATAAGTCGTAATCCAAAAAAGATTACAATTGCTGAGGACGAGTATTATGTACTAAAAAGTAATAATGACGACTTTGCATGTCGAAATAAGTATAATAAAAATTATTACAATAAATTGTTTATATAAGTAATCTTGCAAAACACACAATAGAACAAATGCAGCTGGCTAATTTTTTAAAATTTAAAAATCCTTTATTATGATTATTATTTTATTATTATTATTATCATTATTGTTAAACGTACTAAAACATTTAGAATTTAGAATATATTTTTAAATTTTTAAGGAGAAATCTCAGAATGGAAGGGATGAGTACCATTTCAAAATACTAAACGATCATCGGGCTGTTATATCTGTCCTTGGATCCAGCCAACAAGGAACTTCAGTTGATAAAGAACTGGTTGGAAATATGCCAAAGAATTTCCGATTGAGATTTGCCTCCTTGTGCTTAGAGAAGATACAAAATTGTCAACTAACGGTTGATGATAAGCCTATTCCGCTAAATTCAAACAACAAATCAGGAAAACTTTGAAATTCCGAAATAAATAAGCATAATAATATCAGTTTGACTCTTATTTCATATTTATGAATTTTTAATCAAAACTGACTTTTTCTGTGTATTTACAAAGATTTTATTATATAACTATTAATATTTATTCATTATATTATAAATAAAAATATAAATCTATTTTTGATCATCTAAAATAAATCATTATATACCACACTTATTTTCATTCTATTTAAATTTCGTTTTAATTTTTAAATTGTAGAAATTAATCACATTAACTTCATTGAAAATAATAAATTCTACAAAAATAAGATAAATATTGAGCTAAAACTGAATATTTCAATTAAATTTTGTTTAAATGCGTTGAAAAAACATAACACGGAAATTCCACCAAGTTGATTTAAAAGTTGTCATACAGCAAACAAGTCAAGTCAATGTAAGATACAGTTTGAAAAATAAATAAAAACACAAGAAGTCTCAAACATTTATTTAAAATAAATGTATAATAAATTTATAAAATAAAAACCTTCACCATAGCGACGATTTAATTAAATAAAGAAAGAGCTAATAATTATGGTGTATCTACAAACTAAAGACCATAATTCTGCAACAATTGAATTCATTTTCGCTTGTATAAACACGTGAAGGAGCCATAATTAAATCCACCATCTTGGAGATAAAATAAAAAAACTAAAGTACAAAATTGAAAATAATTTATTCAACTTAAATCAAATGGAAATAAAATGAAATAGTGTTATTAAAAATAGTAAACTCAACATAATTACAATAAACAACATACATGCATGGGAAGGCGTTGGCGTATAGACAATTGTTGGGTTATTATTATTGAAAGTCGGTTCCCTCTGACTCCTCGTGTCCTTTTTGAATCAAATAAGCAAACCCAACACAGAATAATTTTATTTGCACTTTATCACAGTTACAACTCAATCTGATTTATTTCAACGTTTTGTAATTACAATTTCACAAATTTATTTGCACCTTTTAACCACCGTATGACTCTGATTATCTTAGGGTAGGTTGTCCAAGGGAGAACCACCCTTTCTGATAGATAACTTTGACTTTACTTGGGTTTAGATTCCTCTACTAACCTAGTTACGCTACTCGTTCACGTCGATCCACTCTGGTAAATAATGACAGTCATTTCGTGTTTTTCCCTTTTCCTTTGATACTCCTGCTCAGACTGTTTTCCGACGATTGTCAACAACATTTTCTACATTATTATATTATAAACAATAATTACTTTCCACAGACTACCTTAGCCGACATTTGTCAACAACGTTTGGTCCATTACTAAATTACAAATTACGAAATAATTACCTCTCCGTAACTCAGTGGCGCCTATTTAATATTGTTTAGGCCAATTTATCATGTTATATTATTACGTCTACCCGCCGGGTTTTCCTCATCTCTCGGATTTTCCACATCTCTAGGGTTTCCCATTGCCTCGGGCTTCCCATTGACTCGGGCTTCCAATTAGTAATTAATTTTTCTTAATTAATTTCTTTTTTTATCTTATATTATTTTCTAGGGACTCCTCACTAAATTTTTATTATTATTTCGTCTCTCAATTTGGCGTTCAAACATACCAATTTTCACCGATCAATATTACTTTCGAATTTTTATAAATTTTTTAATCAATATTGCACTTTTATCATTTTGGTGTTTTATCAATTTTACTGTGCTTTTTCGTAATACCCCAACACAATGCACAAAAGCAGTAAACACAGACAAAAACTTTAGTATAAAAATAACACGGATTTCATGTTAAATCTAACTTAATTGAAACTTTTTCGAAATTCAGTTTAATCAAAAATTGCTATTTATTTTACGAGTAGGTTAGTTTTTGTGTAATGTAATTGCTCTAGTAAGCTTTATGCTCATATGTCTCTAAATTGAATTGATAAGATTGCAAGGAAGGCCAAAAGGTTAGCTCGTTGAGACTGTTAACATGTAACCTCCAAATAAGTAGACAGTTGCTTCGGTAGATGTCAGTGCACTGGTCAGGCCCGAATTTAACCGCTGCAAACTACTAGCAATAAACAGAAAAGTTTTAAGGGAGTGAGATAGGTAACTGAATGCTCAAGCAGCTAATTTTAGAAAACTATCTCAGTAAAAGAACTTTAGAGAGAAAGATAATGAGCCGAACTGGAACGCAATGCAGTTGTTATAACGATCAGGTAAATAAAATATTGTAAATGATTTTCATTTTGGAAAATTATTATATTACTTCAAAAAATATAACTCGCTTTATTTTGAATTAATTCCGAAAATAAATTTTGATAAAGTAAATCATTTACAGAATACTCATAAATATTAATAATGATAATATATATAATTTAATTATGAACTTATGATATTATAGAGAATTTATTTCATTACAGTTTGGTGTAAATGAAATCTATTTCAGAAAAACTATCCTCATCCGCAATCACAATCTGTGTTAAATATAAGGAAAAGTATAATGATATAATTAAATAACCTCAATAAATTCTTTGCTGTCTGAAGGTTAATCGTAAGGGATTGTGATTTAACCATCAATGCCTTATTTAAAATTCCTTCCATTTTCTTAAAGTTTTTATAGAAAATTTAAAAATCTTCCTTTAGACATTTTTCTATGCTCAGCTTTCAATGGTTAAGTCTAGATTAAACAATAAACTTATTTAAGTTTGCGATTTATGGCTAAACATATTTATTGATTTTAAAGATTTCGATACTATTTTAAATATATTAGAATTTCCTAATGATGTAATTAAACATGAGTAAAGGTTAGTTCAAACACGCTTCTGTCAGAACATATCATATTTTAAATTCAATGTTTTACCAAATTTATAAATTATTTTAAAATTTATATTTTATATCCATAATAATATTATAAATTATATTTCACATAAAGTATCATTTATATTTGATAAATTCTCAATAAAAACAACCAATTACATCTCAACTTCATGAACTTTATTGCAGTGTTAAACAATTTCATTTATAATTTATCATTGTAAATATCAGAAAATTGACAAACTTATATTTTGTATAAGAAATAAAAACAAACAAAAAATTATTTGAAAATACAGAATGAAATTTTCATTTAAGATAAAATTGATTGATTTAATCTGAATTTTGTTTTTATTTTATTTTATCAAATCCTAAAAAATTAAATAATATAAATTTAATAACACCCTTGGAAATACCCGTTTTTGGAATTTGGTTTTGTAAGTGTTTTCTTTCATTTTTTCGAAAAAATTATTTTTTGATTTACCTTTGAACGATTTTTCTAACATCAGCCCATCTGAAGAAATTTCCGAATTGGATTTGTATGAGTGAGAATGAACAAATTTTATACTATCGATGTTCTATTAATAATAATAATAATAATAATAATAATAATAATAATAATAATAATAATAATAATAATATAATAATAATAATAATAATAATAATAATAATAATAATAATAATAATAATAATAATAATAATAATAATAATAATAATAATAATAATAATAATAATAATAATAATAATAATAATAATAATAATAATAATAATAATAATAATAATAATAATAATAATAATAATAATAATAATAATAATAATAATAATAATAATAATAATAATAATAATAATAATAATAATAATAATAATAATAATAATAATAATAATAGTATTATACTCACTGAAATATTTTGTTCTAACTTTCCAATTAGCCAAAATGTATTTACTGAACCCTTACCTTTGACCTCTATAACCCCTCTTTCAACAATATGAAATTCATTTAAATACAAAATCTGCAAAATAAAGGCTTCAGAACAATGAATTTTCAAAGCTTCGCCATTACTCTCCATTCTACTAGCCATATTTACTGAAACGTAAATTTCATTTTTTTTAATTTATTAGGAATTTGTACATACATGCAATATATTTTTTAAATCAATTCTTTATTAAATTATATTTTAGGCCGTTAATAAAATATTAAAATTTAAAATTTAATTTTCATTAAAAAAATGAATAATTAGTGAAAATTCAAATATTACAAATTTACAATAAATTAATTTATAAAATTATTTTGGGAATAGAAATGTAAAAAATATAATAATATTTGCTATTTATTGTAAAAAGATTGTTTTTTTAAAAAATATTTGTGTTAGGTTCGTTCGTGGGCTAACGTCTAACACAAACGAATATCTGACTTCAAAGATGATTCGTTAAATTCCAAACAAACACCGTTGATTTTCACAAATATTTATTCAATTTAAATACAAATATGAAATGAATTTTTGTATTAATTAAGTTGTATATTCATGACAGTTTTATATTTTTAAATAATAGAAGCTAATTGTATTTTTAAAATTTATGTATTAGTTTACTTAAAATGGATTTGGAAATATTTACAATTAGTTTATTCCCAATTTGTTAATTATCGTCATGTGTGAAAATAATAATAATTGGAAAAATACCAACTATATGATTATGTTCTTACGTACCGTTTGTTCTTATAATTGAAATAAAGATTATTTAGTATCCAATTGTTTTATTTATCTGCTTGTGTTCTTATGTACTGTTTTTTCTTATAGGCCAAATACAAGTTGTCACCAAAAATGTTATATTCAATAATTATACTTGATAGTTGGTATTTTTTAGCATTTGTTATTTTTTCTTAGAATCAAATAAAAGTTAATTTTAAATATTTAATAATTAAAGTATAAAATTGTAATAATAAAACTAAAATAAATACTTAACAATAATAAATCTAATGAATAAAAAATTAATAATCGTACACTTTCAAATTATATATTACAAACTGTGAATAAAATGTACACTATACTTATCACAAAGAAAGACAATTTTCATACTGAGTACCCACAAGGTTTTACTGCCTTGAATCTGCACATTTTATTATAATAATCACCAATATGATATTGTAATTTCTCCTCGATTCAATTTGATCATTTTGTTTTCTCTAATTCTTGTGTTACCTTATTTCCAATAAACTTTACTGTTTCTTCTTATTCTCGTTTTCTTTTTCCCTATCTGAGGAAAAATTCTGATGGCTTAAGATTTTTATTTTCATTATAATAATTAAAATAATTAATATGGTTAATGATCTTCACCTCGTAAAAAATAATAATTAATAATAATTAAATAGTGCATTAGTTTTATTATCAACTAAATCCTTTTCTACTTTCTTCTATTGTTTATCCTGTGACGAAACTGGCTTTTCCAAATTTACTTTTCTCATTGTTTACAAAACTCGAGTTCTCCTTAATTAATTAATCAACGGCTTTCTGTTTATACACATTACATTGCTTTACAACCATTTCTAATCGTATTCTGACAAATCAATTATTACAATGATTTTTACTATTGTCTAAGCTGACTTGATTTAAATACGAATTTGATAATTTATTGATTAGTTGTAATTTTGTATTTTACGGCACTCAATTCTAATGACATTTGATTTTTTACTGATTTTATGATATTTAACTTAGCTAGACATAATAACGTTTTAAAATAATTTTAATTTTACAAGCCAATTATATATAATACTGGAATCACGTTATATTGCTTTTATAATAAAATTCATTCATCATTTAGATCAGCAATTCTCAACCCGGGGTACGCGGCTGACATTTTAGGAGTACGCGAAAAAAAAGTTTGTGTTCGAGTTTAAAATATAATTCCGCCTTAATTTATCTCTAAAGCAATGGCAAATATTGGACAAAAAAAAATTTTAACCCTCACTATTTATAACAAAATATTTTCAAAGTTTTCTGTGCCCACTAACGCCAACGCCGATGCGGCGCAGCAACCGCGTATAACACCGAGCGCATGTGACGAAACAAAGGATGCCTTTGCATCATCATTACATGAAAATGGTTTCTCAAAGTTCAAATGGCTTTAATTTTAAAAAGCGTGTCTATTGTAGTGATAAATTTTACACCCTTTTTGCGATTACACAACTTTTATGGCTAATTAATAATAACTAATTTTCAATCGGTAAGTTTCTACTTATTTTAATTTCAAACTTAAATAAATTTCTAAATGAATTTAGGATTAAATATGGACCAGTGGTTGAAAACAGGTACCATGAAAAACAACGACAACTCGACAGAAAGTATCGAATTAGTTATCTCTTCTCAAGTCCCATCAAAAACTCGAGCAAAAATGCAGATCACATAAAATTCACAAACTTCAGTTCTGCAGGTAGTTAAAAAGAGGAAACACTGCGAGAAATATTTGAAATATGGATTTTCCTATACAGGTTGTGAAGACAGCTCTAAACCCAAATGTGTACTATGTGGTGAAGTGCTATCAAATAGCAGTATGAAACCCTCTTTACTTTTACGTCATCTCCAAACAAAACATGTCAATTATAAAAACAAAGAACACGATTTTTTTAAGCGCTTAGCTGCTCAAAATACGAAGATGTCAGTTTTGACCTCGTACATCCTGCCAGCTAATCAAGAACGTGAAAATGCAACTGAAGCTAGTTACCGCATTAGTTACAGTGTCGAAAAATGTGGTAAGAATCGAACAATTGCAGAGAATCTAATTCAGCTGTGCATAAAAGATGCTGTTTGGTGTATGCTTGGAGAAGAACAGGCACAAAAAATGAAAAATATTCCTCTTTCGAACAGTACAATATCTTGAAGAATTTCGAATATGCCTGATAATGTTGAGGAAACAGTGATTGATAGAATTTTAAAAAGTGAAGTTTTCGCTATACAAGTTGATAAAAGCACAAATATCGCTAAATTTGCTATTTTGCTCGTTATTGTGAGGTATTTAAAAGATAATGAAGCCGAAGAGAACCCTTTACTTTGTCACGCTTTGTCAGAACACACAACAGGCGAGGACATATTCAATGCCATCGATTATTATTTCCAAAAAAAAGATATAAACTGGTCAAATTGCTGTGGGCTTTGTACCGATGGTGGTAAGTCTATGTCAGGTATTTATTCTGGTCTGCGCGGCCGAGTCTTGAAGGTAGCTCCCAATGTAATTTGGAGTCACTGTGTCATTCATAGACAAAGTTTGACATCTAAGTACCTTCCAAAGCAAATGAAGCTTGTTCTTGACGAAGCTACAAAGGTGGTTAATTTTATAAAGTCAAGCTCAACCAATTCGAGAAAATCTTTGTGAAGATTTTGATAGTGTGCATTCTACTTTACTTTATCATACAGGCGTAAGGTGGCTATCTCGAGGCAAAGTTCTTATCCGATTGTTCGAGCTTAGACATGAAGTGCAGGTTTTCTTTGAAGAATATCCTTTTCCACTGGCTTCCAAGTTTTACGACTGCAATTGGCTTCAGACGCTTGCGTATTTATCCGACATTTTCCTACGTACAAACAATCTTAATTTAGCACTTCAAAATAACTCCATATCGATTTTCAATGTCTCGGATAAAATTGAATCAATGATTTAAAAAATTAATTTTAGAAGAACATGTATTGAAAGCGATCAGCCGGAGGTTTTTGAAACTTTGCACAATTTTCTGTCGGAGAATAAACTTCCTTTCTCCAGCGAATTGAGAAAAAACATATCCGAACACTTAAAAGAGCTAAAATTAAATTTTGAGAGGTATTTTCACAAACCTGATGTAGGAAACAATTGGATTTCGAATCCATTCAATGACGAATACTTTCAGATAGCTAAATTATTCATCACGGAAAAAGAGAACTTAATTGACCTTTCAAATGATTCTACTTTGAAAGTTGAATTTAAAAGAAAATGTCTTATAAACTTCTGGTCACATATCAGCACTGACTATGAACAGCTTTCAGCCAAAGCGCTTAACGTTTTGTTACCATTTACGAGTACAGTGGTTGTGGAAAGAGTATTCTCTTCATATCTCTTCATTAAAAACAAATACCGCAATAAGCTGGATGCAGCTCGAGATTTAAGAGTATACCTTGCATCAATTGAACCCGACTTTAAAAAACTATGCGCCTCAAAGCAAGCTCAAGGATCTCACTAAATGTTATGCGTTTATTAAAATGAATGAAAAATTATAATGTAAAAATATAATAGTTTATATTTAAGTCATTTTTTTATTAAAATAGAATTAACTATAAAGAATGCTTTACATTCATCAGTACTCATTCTGAGAAACCTCATTGGCACGTTATTTCTATTTATTTAGTGTTAGAATAAGTTTTAAATAATATTAAATACGCAAATATTAATATTTTAATTTTAATTTTTTTAATATAAGGAGTAGAATTTAAAAAAATTAACTGCCAAGGGGTACTCAAACCAAAAAAAGGTTGAAAAGCGCTGATTTAGGTATTCATAAAGTAAAAAGGTTAGAAATATTCAAAATATATTACCATCGTTACCAGTGGTCTTCAAACCTTATATGCTTGCGGAACCCTTTTACAAAAAGATATTTTTGCTGAACCCTAATTAACTTTTTAAAATATAAGTTTAATTTTTTAATATAATATTTAACAAATATAAAAACCTTAAATTAATATTTTAATTTTTAAATAAATGGCTTGTGTGTGCATGCCTATTTTTACATAAACCGGCAATATTGGGAGAAATTGTTGTTAAAAGAAACTTATAAAAATTTTTTTCCGGAACCCTAAAAACCTTCGCGGAACCCACTTTGATGACTAGGAGCCTTTTCTATTTTATAAACATTTTCCAAAAGCCTCTAAATCATCAAAATATTCAAAAAAATTTCAGACCCATCTTGGATTAAAAATTAACAAGAATAACTTCAAATATAAAGGAAAATGATAAATAATTGATAAAAATATGTAACAATTTATATTTGCTGTTCAGGTTGTTTGAGATTAAATATTAATAAGTGAGTCTATTTGTTAAAGTTTTGTTACGAAAAATAGTGCCTTAGTTTTTTTTTCCAAGTGAATCGATAATTCTTTCAAAATTTTTCATAAAACCTTTAATTTTTGAAATCTTTTTTACCATTGATCTATTTTCGTTTCTTCTTTCCGAACTATAAATAAACCTTTGTTTTAAAATGTATAGTCAAATTGAACAAATTGGATTTTCTCTCTCAAATTTACAATAAATAAATTGACGAAAATAAAGAGTTAACTTCCTAACTAAATAAAATATTAAATAAACATGGTAAATTATTCATATAAATATATATTTTTAAAAATTTATTTTGATGACTCTACTGTGATCATCAAGCACTAAACAATTTCAATAAAACTGTTATGCACATAGGTTTACTAGTAATTACGAATTTATAAGTGCAGAATCAAGTAAATTTATTAATCCTAATAAAATTAATTAAAAACTTTAAAAATACAGATGAATAATGAATTTTGTATGTCGAATTTTATGTTGAATGACCTTATCACCGAGGCTTTACAAGTGATACAGTTCCAAGAGTTTTTGTAGTCCTTTAGAGACGCCAATGTTTTACTATGCTTAATAATATTAATGTTTCCACTCAATAGGGCATGCCTTCAAAGTCATGTGCAGAGAGGATGACAGTCTCTTCAATGCATGTGGTTTTAAATCCATGTCACAAATTTATTACTGAGCATATAACAAGCTTTGTAAGACTTTGATCATCAGGTAAAAACAAACAAACAACTATATGTATTTTAAAGTACATATTCAAGTAAATTATAAATTAATGTTTTAAAATTTTTAAAATTCTTTTTATATATTTCAAAAATAGTTTTTATAATTAAATAACTTTTTTTTTCAAAATACTAAACACTTTTTTAAATTAAAAAATAACGATTTCTTCAATTAAATTAGTCAAAAGATATTTACAATGAAGTTGTCATATTACCTTCAATTTGGTATTAAGTATATCTTTGTTCAAAATAAATATGAAGAAAATTATTCCTTATAATTCAATATCTGAAAGCTTGAGAATTCCTTGCAATTTTGTAGGTCGTTTTGACTAGTGAGATCGCTAACCATATTGACACTAAATTTTTACCCCGGTTCAGTACTTATAGAAAGCAATATTTTCAATTATTTTTTATTTCATTTGCTATTGATAAATGAATTTGAACTCGACAGAAGTATTTGGCACATCGCTACCATCGTAAATTTCAATTTTCAATGATCAAAGACGTCCAAGTGAATTTTTGTTTTTATGGGGTTATGTAAAAAGCTTATGTGTAATGTTCTTGAACATAGAGCTCACTGAATATTTTGGATACTTTGTTAAAGTGTTCGCCTGCCCTATTTCATTTTATAAAATCCTATATTATTGTGAAAACCGTTGTGTAAGGTATTACAAGGTAGGTTAAGGGATGAGGTTGCATCAAAGATCCAAAAATATTTGCTAGTAAAATAATGTTATAATATTTGTAATTTACTAAATTGTCATACATTAAAGGTTTGATGACTAAAGCTGCGCCTTGACTTCCTTTAAAATTAAGTCATTTCATCGATAATTATCAAAATTTGAAGATGAAAGAAAAACATTTCTTAATTGTAGTGTAAAATTTGTGATGTAAATATTGAAGAATATCATTTTGTATTTATCTAATGTTGTAAAAAATAAATCCTGTATTATAAACTACCTGTTTTTACCAATTGAATATGATAAAACTTACGATTTTAACTGTTCATTAAATTTTGCTGCTTATTTAAATATATGTTATTGAATATAGAATATACTTTGTTTTTCATAAAATAGTTGAGTTTTTACAATTATATTTTTATACATGTTGATAACGATGAAATCAATGAATTTTTTCAATGAATTTTATTAAATTGAAGTTTTGACAAAAGTCTAGGTCTCATTGTTACATAGTAATCCTTAATATTAATAATAATAATAATAATGTTGCCAACAATGGTAGGCTATTCAAGTCATTTTTTTTTATTTAGAATAGGCTTTTTAATCGAGAAAGTATTTTTAGGCTTTATATTCGAAAAAATATTTTTAGGCTTTTATCAGTAGGAAATTCAAAGCAATTTTTATCGAGAGTTCAAAATAGCCTCTGACTAGTGTAACCAATCGTAGGAAATTTGAGCCAATTTTAATCAAGAAAATATTTTTAGGCTTTTAATCTGATATGTTTTGTTTTGTGATAGAAGATTCAAGCCAATTTTATCGAAAGTCAAAAATACCTCCACACTAAAGTGTGACCAATCGTGGGCGATTTAAGCCAATTTTTATTTTAGGCTTTTTTATTGAGAGCTTATTTTGTGAATAAAAAAAGTTTTTTTAAAAATAAATACACAAAAATCAATTAACTTAATCACGTCATATCATAATTAGATTAATTACATCGTTGCGTAATTTAATCCTACCGTAACCCCTCTATCTCTCTCTCTTTTTGTTATTACTCATAATGTAAACTTTATTATTTAAATTTAAAAGTAATTTACTTGACTTATAATTCAATTCTAAAAAATTGTCGCATTACGCTTTATTCCATTCATAAACCTTTCCTATGTTTAACCGCAAAAAACCCATTTTTTAGTTTATATACTGGTTTATTCCGCTAACGCAGACAACTAGTAGCGCAATTCATTATAAGCATATGTCAATGTTCATTATATATTTTTTTGCAGAACGGCAAAATTCTTTTAATATTGGATCTCGGCTACGGACCAGTGACAAGGAAATGCTGAAATGAACTTATACAACCTTTAGTGCTATGGCGTTGATATATTTCATATTATTTATATTATTGTTGGCAGCTTCATTGTAAAGGGTGTAATAATAATAATAATATGTTAGTATCAATATAATAGTTACCAGTGTCTCCAAATAAACAATAGCGAGGATTTCTGGTTCCCACAACACCAGCACAGCAAGGCCCTGAGTGAAGGCCAATTCTGAGTTTTAAACGTTCGTTTTTGTATTTTTCCGAGGGAATTACAAATCCCTTGGTAATTTCTTCCAATAGTCTCAAAGACATGTTGGCCATTTCTCTAGCATGTTCATCTACAATTTGATTGAAAAATAAGTTTTAAAAAAAATATTTATTATACATTTTCATAAGTTATTTGATTTGATTCGATAATAAAAACCTTTTATCTATTTTTGTTTTTTTATTAATTTTTTTTAATTTCTTTATTGTTGATGGAAAATATTTATTTAATTATTAATTATATTCAATTTGTATATTTGTATATCAATCGATCATTGTAATTTGTTTGAATAATACATAATATTTCAAATTTCATGTTTGAGTTACTTTATTTAAAGAATTTAAATTGTTTTCATTTAAAATATTTATATTAATAAAGAATTTCTTTAACAAATGTATTAATAATAAAATTTGAGTTTATTATAAAGGGGATAATTAATGAAGTTTACCACCATTGAGCCCCATAATTAATAAAATTTATCCTAATGAAAAGATTATAAAATATATGTTACAGGATGCGAAATAAAAAAAGATTTAATCAAGGATTAGAATCAAAGGAAAATTTAATTCTAAAGAATCATGACAATATTCAGCTTTTATCCATTCATATAATTTCATTTATTTTTCTAATTATATTTTTTTAATACTTCCTTAAATTTGAGGTTTCCTATTTTCGGAAAACTGGATAAATAAAAATAAATTTTAAAGAAAAATAAGTTTTAAAAATATTATTATATATTATAAGGACTGCTTTAGTGGTTCACCTCTGATTTCTTTATAAGTGACATAATATATTGTTTTAATAAATTTAATATTATTTTTGATATTTTGAAATTCCAATTTATACAAATTAAAATAAATTTAATTCCGGATTTCTTTGATATATGTATTTACAGTAAGAAAAATTCAAAAACATATCTATAAGGAAAATAATAATAATAATAATAATAATAATAATAATAATAATAATAATAATAATAATAATAATAATAATAATAATAATAATACTATAAAATTATTTAAAAGAAAATTTGTTTTACTTTATTTTCTAATAATGTTTCCAGACAAATATTTCATTTTAAATGTAAACCGTTGCGCATTGTAGGGTTATAATGTTTGCATGTTTTATACATAATTGTATTATTTACAATTGTTTCACATCCAATTTTACAATTGTTGTTTCTCAATTTTTAGGTTTAAACTTACATGATATAATAAAAACACTTTTAAAAAAAATTTGTTTATTAACAAGAAGTTCTATTCAAAATTATTACTTTTTTTAAAAAATTCTCAAGGGTTCTCTACTCACTTTTGTTAATTTTAAAATTACTTTCAAAAACATAATTTAAAATTTCAGAAATTGTGTATAATTTATTAAAATTTAATTTAGAAACAGCCAAACTTATAATAACACAATATTTCAATTGCAAAATTTTAAAAATGTCCATTTTTAACACTTAATTTGTTTTTATAATAACACTGGTTAAATAAAACAAAAATAGAGCTTATAATAATAATAACAATTTTAATTTATTTATACACCATAATGATGTCAGTGATGCTGTCGAAATATATTGTAAAACGGATGTTTCACTGGTACTTTCTAATAATTATGCGGGGTGCCATCGTTTTAATACAAAATGTTCCAAACGGTACGATTTCTTGACATGATTCTTCAGGATACGTTTCAAACATTCAAAAAATTGTGTCCTATAATTCATAGGTTTTGACGGATCGTGGTTTAGCGCAGTATCACATAAATGTTGACAGAATTTGCTAAACATTCGTCTGCTTGGACATCTACGATTTGAAAATGCTTTTTCATTTAGCAGTTATGTTTCAATAGCACTGCCATTCTCATTGTCGTTATTAAAATGACAGACATTCATTTCAAAATTTGAAAAACGTATAATAATTTAAGTAATAATAACTTATTTTTTGAATATTCAAACAAAATAATTTTCAACTTCTAATTTTGCGAGATGTAACTTTATAAAAAAAGCATTTTTAGACCATTTTCTATTGAATTTTATGCTTTTTATGATGAGCACAATACATACATAAATTTGGTACCCATTTTTTCAACTCCCTGTTTATATTCTAATTAGAATTTAATTTTTTAAAATTAAATATTTTAATATTCTTTTAAATTACTTTTTCATTCAATGTGATTTATAACATTTTTAATTAAAAATAAAATTGAATAATAAATCTGTTAACGTATAGCAGTATATTTAATTTCTATTTAATTAAGTAATCAATGGAATTTGTAACTTAAAAATGGTAAAACTTAATTATAATAAAAATGAGATAATCGTAATGGTTATGATTTCAAACATTTATAAATTTAATCATTAAAATATTAAATTTTTTATTTCTTTGTTTATTTAATGTATCTGACAAGATCAATTTTTAAAATAACTTCAATATTTGAATTAATAATATTTAATGTAGCTATTATAAATTAAAAGATGATAATTAAAAAAGATTATTTTTAAAAATATATAAGCACAAAATTTTACACGTATTGTTAAAATTTTATTAATAAAAATTACAAATAATATTAGCGCATTATTTAATGCGAATTGTATGGTTTTTTTTAAAAAAAAGATTAAAAAAAGAAAATCTTTTTATAATTTTTTTTAAAAAATGCTTCTAGGGACCTTATTACTTTCTATGATGATTTGACTGGATTTTTACCAACTGTTAATTTAATAAAAAATTTTAAATTTCAAACCGTGTGATTTAAATTTTACTTCAAAATTAATTCTTTTCATCTATTTGCCTTTATGTACTCAAAAGAGTGAATTTCAAATAGTTAAGGGTTAATGCATAATTTTCATTTATTTTATTCAAAATGATTATAATAAATATAAAAATAAATAAAATTTATATAATTATTTTAATGTTGATTAAAAGATTATGTGACGATTGTCAAAGTACAAAGCGATTATTATTTTAATAGTATTATTTTAGAATTCCTTATCAAAGCCAAATTATTTTATAAAAATTATGAATTTCTTTTAAACTATAATGTTTTTATTTTAAGTAATAACATTTGCTCTTAGCGCTCTCCAATGCCTATCTTATTCAACTTTCAAGAAATTCACTCAGGGTATTAAAGATGTCTCAATATTTTATGTAATGAATACTATTTTGACACACTCACAACCTTTATTTCACAATATTAAAACAAATTCAACTCTTGTTACATTCCTTTAAGGTTTATGAGATTTATTTCTGCAATTTCGTAATTTATCATCATATTGCAACACCAGCAGTATGAAGTAAAATACCCGAGAAAACTATTTCTTTGAATGGAATAGAATATTGGTTCCGCTTTCACGAACTTCCCAACTCTTCGAATCAGCTACTCAATTTGCTATATAGCATTGGTGTGGTATTTGTTCAATTATTACTTCATTACCATTTATACTTTTAGAAGAATTAAGAGATCTTACCTTCCAAGATTTATTATTAACTGAAATAAAAGCCAAACCTTTGCCAACAATAATGTTCTCACCTCTGACACTCTTCATCCGGTAAAAATGAAATATCTCCTTATTACGCAAATGACGTATAGAAGTTGTAATGTTTTTATTTACATGATTTAATAAAATAACCTTTTTTACGTGTAAAATAATTGCAAATTTGCATGTCATTGAAAATATAAAAAACATTAACCTAAAACATTAAAAAATATTTATATATAGGCAGGTATATGATTGTAGCTTATTTTTAGGTGCTTGTAAAGCTTTTCTACGAAATATCTGTATTAAAAAAGATTTTCTTATTAACAAAAAAAAAAAAAAAAAAAAAAAAAAAAAAAAAAAAAAAAAAAAAAAAAAAAAAAAAAAAAAAAAAAAAAAAAAAAAAAAAAAAAAAAAAAAAAAAAAAAAAAAAAAAAAAAAAAAAAAAAAAAAAAAAAAAAAAAAAAAAAAAAAAAAAAAAAAAAAAAAAAAAAAAAAAAAAAAAAAAAAAAAAAAAAAAAAAAAAAAAAAAAAAAAAAAAAAAAAAAAAAAAAAAAAAAAAAAAAAAAAAAAAAAAAAAAAAAAAAAAAATTTTATTAACAAATTATTTTAAATAATTGCATCACATCAACCACTGCATACTATGATTTGGTGCAGGAGCAACATGAACTCATTGCATTATTCAAAGAGAAGCGCTAATTTCTAAAAATATACCAAAAAATCTAAACACAGTTTTCACTACTGCTATAAAAATTATAAACCATTTTAGTTACGATAGTTTCAAAATCTATGCGAAGATATGGAAAACCTGCATAAATCTCTACTTCTGTTCACATAATTCCCTTGGCTATTGAGGGAAACAGTGAACTTCGTGAAGAAGTTGCAATATATTTAAATGAAAACAAAAAAGATGAGTATACAACTGTTTTGTGTGATGAAAATTATATTAGAAATTAAACGAATTAAATTTGCAATTACAAGGAATAAATGAAATTGTTATACTTTCGGTTAATGACAAAATAAAAACTATTGTTGTGGAAAAATAATATTAAAAGTTGTAACTATGACTGCTTTGAAACATTACAAACCTTTATAATTGAAAATTAGTATTAAAGAAAAAAATGTTCCTATAATGAATGTTTTTCTGTTAATGAAAAAAAATGATTATTTATACGGAATATTATTAAATATAAATATTTTAAAGTTTTTTTTCTTCAATTGATTTTATTTTTAATTATTTTTGTTTTTAAGATTTATATCGGTCAATTTTAATGAACGTAATTAATAATAATTAAATTTATATTAAAAATAATAATGAAGATTGAAATTATTAAATGGGAATTTATTTTAATTGTTTATCTTAAACCATTACAATATCTGGAAAATAAATGACCTTGTCAGATTTATTTTTATTGTCTATTTCAGGATTTTGTTTTAATCAACTAAATTATTTGAGTTTTATGTTGTATATAAAGTTTAATATTGATGGGGATCATGAGGCTGAAAACATTTGGTTAATTAAAGATGGTGAAAAGTATTAAATTTATTTTCCAATAAATATCGTCATCGCTGAAGTTGATTAAAACAAAATACGAAATTTTATGTCTGCGAGTGACAGTGAAATCATTTTGTGCGTAGAAGTTGAATTAATAATGATTTATTTCCAACTAAAATTTATTCACATTTGTTTCTTGTAATAAATACTTTTTAGTAGTAATAAGTAGCTTTACTTGCTTTTTTTTACTTACTGTGATTGATTTATCAAATTTAGTAAAAAGAAAATTTATAATTCGGTTCTAAATATATATTTCTAATCAAATAATCTAAAATTTACTTGATGAGATGAACAAAATAAACTTCAGTTGACGCAAATAATGAATTTTATCAGTGCAAAGATTCCATATTTATAAGAAACAAAATGTTTTAGAGTGAAGCTTTTTATTATAGTTAGTGCATGTATGTATTCTGTATCAATATTAAATTAACCAATGAAACTCACTCTGAGATCTAATGTAATTTCGAACTTTGATAAATAGTACAATAATTAGTATTTCTTTTTCTAATTAGATTGCATGTGAATTTTGCAGGTATAATATGCGGAGTTGCGTAAGCTAGGTGAATATACACTATCATTGTAGTATTTTATTATAGTGCAAGTGTGCAGCAACATATGTCAGTTCAGCAATACTACTCTGTATCAATACTCTACTGCAGTGTTTCAAACTTTTGGTACTGCGTACCCATTTGATCATTTTCATTATATAATGTACCCCTTTGCTTTAAAATTTTATATATAATGATTAAATTTTTTTATAATATCTTTTAAAATATACGTCCTTTAAATTAATAGCATTAATGAAAAATTAAATACTTTTATAATAGAAATAATGTAAATTTAAAAAATACTATAATTAATTTATTGTAATTAATGAGAAGGATGAAATTGCTTATGCTGAGATATTAATTTATCATAATTTGGTTCTCTGTTAGTTAATTTTAATCTTAGATGATTTTTAAACTTTGTTATTTCCTAAAAATATGTTATTTATTCAAAAATATAAACAGTAAATAAAAAACAAGATTATATTTATATTTTTCTGTATTAATAAAATTTTAATAAGACATTTAAAACTATTTAAATTTTTATTATTTATCTTTTAATATTTATATAATATTTTCTACAAAATTTGACTATGAATCAGAAGAACAGCCTTTTTCAAGAGATTTCAAGTTTTGAAGGAAATCACTTGAAAAGACTGTGTCGAAAATTCGTGAATACCTTAAATAAATCTGATTCATAGTCAAATTTTGTAAAAATATTATGTCACTTTTAAAGAAATCAGAGTTGAAAATCAAAAAAGTCCTTATAATTTTAATATTTAGAAATAGAAGATTGAAAAGACCTGCGTAACCCCAAAAAATATATCACGTGCCCCGGTTTGGGAAACACTGCTCTACTGGACATTTCTCAAAAGGTTACTGTTGATAAGAGATCAAAAAAACTATTAATTATACTCAACATAAATTTTCGGATTTTTCTATATCAATATTTATTAATAATATCTGATAAAGGTAAAGCCACAAATAAAAGTTCAGTAATATTAAAAATGATTAGTTATTTGTCAAAATTAAAAATAACTGAAATTTCAATAAAAAACAGACCAAAGATGACCAAAAGTTAAAGAATTATTATTTATATTGATAATATGACAAAAATAAAAAAAAAATATTAACTGATAAAATAATTATCCAATTTTAATCCTTTTACAGGTTTTTAACTTAATTTTGTGAGTCTTCCTCAGAATTAGGTAACTGCCTGACAAAGAAAAAATATTCATTTAATAAAAAAATATTAAATTCTGAACCCAAGAAAATGTAAATAAATATTAGCATTTAATTCAATTTGTAATAAAAGTACTTGAAAAAGAAAAAATAAGTTACCAAATTGTGTGGGAAGTCCACTGACGACCATATAGGAGTCCCCGATTGTTTCCACTTTATAGACATTGAAATTGTCAATTATTTTATCAAATGATGTATATAACTGATTTAATAAATTTATAACTTCGAATGGACTGCAAAACCCTGCAAGTTCTGTAAATCCAACAATATCGCTAAAATATATAGATACGCTATCAAAAGCTTCAGCTTCTACCTTAATTCAAGATTTATTATTATTATTATTATTATTATTATTATTATTATTATTATTATTATTATTATTATTATTATTATTATTATTATTATTATTATTATTATTATTATTATTATTATTATTATTATTATTATTATTATTATTATTATTATTATTATTATTATTATTATAATTATTACTTGTTTATGTTGTCTGAGTTGCTCGGCTACAGGAATAGGTAACATCTGATATAAAAGTTCTTCATTTTGCTTCTTTTCCTCTCGAAGCTCTTCCGTTCTTTTCATGACTTCTTTTTCTAAGTTTTTCGTATAAAGTATCATTTTTTCTTTCATACATTCAACGAGATTTTTCTTTTCTCCAAATAGAACTTTAAATCTATTATAAATTACTTTGGCTGTTGGTCTTTGAGTGGCATTTTCCTGCCAGCATAATTTAATTAAATCTATTTGTTTTTTATCTGTTCTACTGAGCAAGCTTAATTTTGGTCTGTATGGAACCTAGAAAATGTATTCTTATTTTAAATTTAGGTTTAAAAATATCGTTTTGTTTTAATCAAAACATATTGATCTTTGAATTATACAAGTTAATTAATTATTAAATTAATAAATAAATTTAATTTAGTAAATTTTAAAATTTATGTTCTAATATTAAAATATGGTTTCAAATCAAATTGTTTAACCTTCACGACACAACACGCAGTGGGGCATTTACAGAAAATTAGGCCCTAGGTGTATACCTTTTTTGGACCTTTTGAACATGTGCACCGAGATTAGAATGGTATATGTGAAAGAAAGTTTCCCAAAACATGAATTGGAACTTGGAGCTATTTTCTGAGAGTTAAGTTATATGTTTATAGAAAATATTTTTAAGGAATGTGATGCGACATGATTTCATGAAAAGTAACTCGGCTATTTAAATAATTGTAATGGGATATGTTTATAATATTATTACATAAATTTTAATTTCAAAAAATTTGAACTTGAACCGCTGTTACTTTGTTTACGAACTAGTATAGTAGTGACCAAGCTCATCCTCAAACATGTCACAGGCAATGTCATCCTTGTATGTATCCATCACAGTTTTTATCGGTTTTCTATCACTTCCCTTGCCAGGTTATACATAGGCAAAAAAATATTATAAAGCGGCTGTTTATGGCTTCATAAGCTTTCTGACAGATTCAGAGTTCCTTAACTTACTTGTCACAAACAATGTTCAAAGTGCCAACAACGAACTTTTGTCTACCATTAGCATGATATCATTATCGGCAGTTTCGTCAAAAAATACATTACATTTTCTTTGTTTTTTATTTTCAAATGCTCTGATATCATTTTCAATACCAAGTTTATGTTTTGCCTCTGTCTCTTTTCTTTGAGGATTTTCTCTAAAATTAAACAATTCAACTATCTTTGACAGATATGCTCTTTGATCCTGCAGAGATTTGCTTATAGCATTTATTCTTTACAGCAACGAATTTCACAGTCATCTTTTTACTGTCATTGGAGCTATTCCGCTGTGCTTCATTTTTCTTAGTAGTGGTTTAGCCTTTGCTTTAAATCAGCACTTTCATCAAACAAAGCTGCTTTTATCTCCTTGTAGCTTTACTCTAAAGCTAGAACAGACAACCTGATATCAGAAACATTTTTGCAAACAAAGAATATTTCTTTAGATATTGCTCCAAAATGATCAACCTATGGGTTGTGGCTGAAAGTTAACTTTGTTGGTAGAATCTCTGTGTTCTCTAAATGCTAGTTACTAGGTAAAAACAATTTTACCGTCACAATTTCCCTGTTTATAACTTCCCTCCAATATTGCTGTTGTTTTTAAGTTGTTTTATCCTTTCTTTATCAGTGCGCCCTTCTTGTGCCAAGGGCTTTGAATACGTTATAATTGCGCACTGGTGGTCCTTTGAATTTACAAAGGTAGCAATAAAATTTGCCGGTTGTTTCACTATAACATAACTATTCACGTTTTTCTCGGATTCCGTTTGATTTTTGTAAGTAAAATTGGTTTCGGAAAATTTTTGATTGTATCTTCTATCTTCATCATTATTCTGAATTACGAGCATGTTTTTGCTTATTTCAATGTTGACATCTTTTGGTTTCTGAATCCATAAATGTTCCCCCACCTTTTCAGTTATATTACATGGCTGCTTACTAACATCTGTTTGTTGAGGTCAAAGGGAAATTGCGTTAGTTTCTGTAATTTCATAATTTCTTTCTATTATAAATAGCGATGTCATATCTAGTGATTGAAATAATAGTTATTTAATTATTAAAATCAATGGTGTCGTTGCTTGTTTAAAATGATCAACGACTATTACATACATATTTGTGGAAGATAGCGAATGAAAAATTTGTCTCGCATCCGCATTATCCGTAACACTGACTACTTCTAGGACATCAACATGTCTATGAATTACAAATAAAACAAGCGAGTTCGTTTTGTGGCTACAGAATTGTAGATACGTTTCATTGTGGAATATTTAAACTGATATTTTAATCAATATTTAGTATTGTATAATTTTTAAATATATCGATTACATTTCTATTATATTCGCTAGTAAACTGCAGCATGAGCCGTCGTTTGGGTTGATACCAGTTGCTAACTAGTTTGATGTTGTTTTGCACAAAATAGAATGTTATAAGTATAATTGATCAACACCAACCAATTATTAATTCCAATAAAATACGTTTATGTAAATGCTAAACTGTATAATTATCAAATGGGTTTTATGTAAATTAAGTGCACCTATATGTAAACACGCCATTGACAACGCGGGTTACATTTGTACTGAAAAATTTAACATTTCAACCATTTGTTAAATATTAGTAAAGCCTATCATATATTTATTGTAATCTTTAAATATATTCCAATGAATGGAACACAAAAGAAATTTAAATATGTTAACAAACAATAATTATATCGAAGTTTGAAGTTATAAATAATCCCTCATGCTTTGTCACCTCCAACTGTGACAGATACAACGTGTCACCAGCCGCCAGTAAATGATGAACAATTTTAAGTAGCTCTTGCTCTGCCATACAAACGGTGTTTTGCACTCATGCGACAGAGACACGACGTTATCTGCCATATTTTAGTACAACAGATCAGCAATATGTAATGAAATAAATATTATTTTATTTTATCAACTGTTATATTTATTTTTCCTAAACCATTTGATATTTAATTTTAAACACATAGATCATGCTCAAAATGAATATTTATATTAATAACCAAATTAAATTTGGGATACATCTCGATCCCATTTTCGAGGTTTCGGTATTGGAAGGTTAAAATATTTAGTGAGACGAAGGTTTTCAAATTTGGTCATTAATAAATATTTGGAATTTTAATATATACCTTTTTAAATTTAAATTGCTTTGGATTTTAAGCTACTCACGAGGACCATAAGGAGTCACGATTATCTACCGACTATTTATAATTAACCATATACTATGATGGATGATTTCGGTATTTGTTAGAACGAGTTCAAGCACATCGCATCTATTTACTCAAGTTTATACCCTTTAACTATATGGTCATCGTAACGTCCAGAATTCACTATAAAAATCCAATTATATTTATACTACTCAGAATAATATTTTAAATCATTGCTCATTAATTTCTCTTATTTTTGTAATTTATTGGTAATTATTTTTTCTTAATATTATTTCTTAATTAATTAAATTTCAAGTCTTGGTAATACTTAAAATTTATAGACTTAGAAGTGTGTCATAGTTGTCAGAGGTCAACAAGCTATGATAACTCAATAGACATTGTGTTATGTCGACATCTGAGCATTCACATACACAGTGAATTAATACTAATCTTTATTACTGATCCGTGACGTAAGTTTGGAAATCAAATTATCTCGTATAAAAGACCCCTGTCGTAATTAATAAATAGTGGATGATAACTGATTCTGTTCACTAAATACTTAAAACACAATTACTTTAACCACAATGGATATTGAAAAGATTTTAAAGTCTTTCAATTGGAATGAAGGTATCAGCAGCTGGATCAAGAAACTGAAGCTTTTGACTAAATTTAAAAGGATAGAAGATCTGTCATCCGTTCTATCGGTATTACTCGAGGGCAGACCTTTGTCGTCTATGATCAGCTGTAGAAGAATGAAAAAGGATCCACAGATTTTATTGAGATGGCTTTATCGATAGATCCTTTTCAATCATTTAAAGCCTTCTGACAGACACAATTACTTTAACCACAATGGATATTGAAAAGATTTTAAAGTCTTTCAATTGGAATGAAGGTATCAGCAGCTGGATCAAGAAACTGAAGCTTTTGACTAAATTTAAAAGGATAGAAGATCTGTCATCCGTTCTATCGGTATTACTCGAGGGCAGACCTTTGTCGTCTATGATCAGCTGTAGAAGAATGAAAAAGGATCCACAGATTTTATTGAGATGGCTTTATCGATAGATCCTTTTCAATCATTTAAAGCCTTCTGACAGACACAATTACTTTAACCACAATGGATATTGAAAAGATTTTAAAGTCTTTCAATTGGAATGAAGGTATCAGCAGCTGGATCAAGAAACTGAAGCTTTTGACTAAATTTAAAAGGATAGAAGATCTGTCATCCGTTCTATCGGTATTACTCGAGGGAAGACCTTTGTCGTCTTTGATCAGCTGTAGAAGAATGAAAAAGGATCCACAGATTTTATTGAGATGGCGTTATCGATAGATCCTTTTTAATCATTTAAAGCCTTCTGCTAGAAGTTTTGGAATAACGAAGTAATGGGCGTGTATTTAGCTGACATTTAACAGTAAGTACCGCTAACAGACATTTTTAAGGAAAAGTTAATACAGAAAGCGTTTGTTGTTGGATCACTTTTGCGGTTTCCTGTCAGTTGAGGACCTGCACCAAAATATTTGATCTCGAGCTGTTTGAAGTTGTAAGGTAAGCTCGGGTGTTAATGGTGGAAGCATTAGATTAGTGGTAGTCAGTCAAGGCCAGAAAACGTTTAAATACATTAACTGCAGTAAGCCTTGTCACTTTAGCAAGGAAAGCGCAAATTGCGGAATCGTGAGATTGTGGAACCGAAATAATTTTGGACACACATCAAAACAATGCTCAAATCGGTTTTCGGGAAACAATACGGGGGAAAATGCAGCGCCAGCAGTTTCTTAAAATCCGGTGCGAAGTTTTGGTTGAAGTGGAAGTAGAAGGAAAGCATAGGACTGATTTTTATTGAATGATGCATAATTTATCCAATTTCAACAAAAAATTTTTATAAACTAATATACTAGGTTAAATATTAAAAAGTTTAAATTATTATAGCAAAAAATGTTTCGTTTCAATTACTAATACACCATTGTATATATATATATACATATTTTTAAATTTGAAAATAATTATAAATTAAATTGAAAATTTTGAAAAAATGTTTTCATGCGTTTGAAAAAAAGATTTTAATTATCCTCAGACATGAGTCTGGTCAAAGCTTAACTTTATCTATTAGTTCAATGTTCAGTTGAACTGACAGAGCCGGCAAAATGTCTATTTTACTTAACAATCTATCGCAAATCTTTGCGCATCATTTAAGTTTAAAATTAAAATTAAATAAATCAAATCATTTACTGTGAAATAATAAAAATGATTTTTTTTATTAATTTAAAAATTAATTATATTGAATAAAATAATAAATATTAAAATTCTCAAAACAATCATATTAATTGATTAATGTCTGAATATATATTTTTTAATTCCCGTCATTTAATGAAAATATTTTCAATAAATAATAAAATTCACTTAAGATATTACACAAAAAATTATTAGCTTAGACAATTTAAACAAATTCAATTTAAAATAGTTTTACTAAGGTTTATGTGAAACAATGATGAGATTTATCAGCAAAAGTTTTATTTTTAAATTTTCTCTTCATGTTAATTAAATTATCTTATTTTTAAAACTGTTTAAAAAATTATTGATGCGATTTAATAAATTAAAATCTTGATTCTTTTACTTCAAATAATAAACACACTAGTCTAATAATAATTCCAATTCATAATTTGTTTGAATCACACAAATGCACTGACTTTTCACGGTCATATTCCAGCTGCCTAACTCTCACTCTATCTGTTTAACTAAGCACTGTGAGTTTCACTGATTTTGTAAAATATTTTGTTAAATATTTGTTTGTTTTAATTTTCAAGTATCGAACAGCTTTATAAGTTAATTTGCAATAGCTAAAATCGTCTTTCATTCCAATTTTCCAATATTAAATAAAAGCGAAATTTTAAAATATGTGTAATTATTATTGATTATTTCTGTTAATTGAATTAATTAATTAATTTGTTTATTTTATTATTATTATTTTTATTAATTGTTGATTATTACTAATTATTTATTTTTATTTAATATAACTTTTTGATAATAATTGCTTTTATTAAACAATTTATTCTTAATAAGAATAAATAATATAAGAATTTCTTATTGTGAGGTGTTTAAAATTTGTTAAAAGATGTTTTTTGATATTCTTTTTTATTTATTCTTAATAAGAATAAATAGTAAAGAATAGCAAAAAATTGGCAGCATTTTCAAATTGTCAAATACTAAAATTAAAAATCAAAGCCTAAATCTAATTAAATGTCTTTAAATATTATTTCATAAAATAAAGATGAATTTGACATACAATTAAAATGAATTTAATTAAATTGAAATTATCATTTCATCGTAAAACACTTCACAGTTTCAACTGATTAGTCAAAGGCCTGCAAAGGAAAATAAAATTCATTATTTCAGAAAAAGAGATTTTCTCATTCTTTTATGAAAACTTTTGAAGTTTCGCAGTTTCAAATAAAATTTGCTTTTTTTAAATTAATTATAATATTTTTGTTTTATAAAGAGACAAAAAATGTCCATTTTCATTGTTGTGTCGATTCAAACAAAAGTATAGCAAACAATGAAAACTGGCAGAGATATTTAGAGTGCTGTTTAAGTATTTTTATTTTTACCAATGTCAAAAGGTTTATACAAAAATTTGCATTATATTTATAACAGTATGATAATTAACACAAAACTGTTTAAAATTAAACAAACTTCAACAAAATCATACAAGTTGCGATTACTGTACAATTTCATGTAATAAACTGGCTCGAGAAGCTGTGATAAAGACCATTTATATCCTCGTTCATTTCTGACCCTTGCACATTAAGGATATGATATTTTTATTATAGCATAAATTTAGTACGGCATGTGTTTCAAACAATGCCTAAAGATTTGTGTAAGGATTAGGTTTTATTAGACAATTAATTAAAGTTAATTAATTAACTAGCCTAATAAAATACATATTAATTAATTCACAATTTAATAAGTATTTGCAAATATTAATTATAAATAATTTATTGACTATTTAAAAGCAAATATAGTTATAATATAAATATTTAATTTTTAGAATGGAATGTTGAAGTAAAATAATCATTTTTTATTTAATATTGTTATTAATAAATTTTTAATTTTCAAAACTTTTTTTAATGAATAGATATTCATTATTCTTTGGCCGCAGTCTGACAACCTGAAAGTTGGAATGTAAATTTTATTTTCAATTTTCTTGATAAAATTCTCTTACTACTTATTAAATAAATAAGGATAAAATTGAGAAGCTTTCTAGATGAGGAAATGCAAAAGATTTTAGTCGAACTGCTTAAATCTGGAAATGTTTTGAAATGTATAAACGAATTTATCATTCTTAGTATAAAGTCCAAACATATACCAAAGCTCCACTGAAGATTGCATGCAGCCGTTCAACACCTTAAAGGAACATCTAGCTTGCTGTCTTATAATAAGCAAATGTTTCTTTTAAAGTGTCATAGCTTTCCAAGATTTCACAACCAAACTGTCGCTTATTTCTGGTGAGCGTTTTGTGTCACCTAATATGTCTTCCATAATGTACTTCAAATTTTTTCTCAAGAACCATTATATCGTGAAACTGGAAATAACATTGTAAACATATAACAATACCATTTATCTTACCATAAGGTTCGGAAGT
This sequence comes from Schmidtea mediterranea, assembly GCA_022537955.1. NCBI lineage: Eukaryota > Metazoa > Platyhelminthes > Tricladida > Dugesiidae > Schmidtea > Schmidtea mediterranea. The sequence continues at coordinate 229,190,075 of CM039680.1, forward strand.
TATTTTTGTTATGATAATTATTATTTGTCAGGCCAAATTTATCAGGATTTCTCTATAATGCCATTTTAGAGAGTTTTAAAACAATTTATTTATTTTGACAAAGTATTCCTCTTTTTGCTGGTTGACCAAAAATTTATAAAAATAATAAGTATCAGAATATATATATATATATATATATATATATATATATATATATATATATATACAGGATGTTTATATTTGTAAAGATTCGGTAAATTTATTATTATTGATATTATTATTATTATTATTATTATTATTATTATTATTATTATTATTATTATTATTATTATTATTATTATTATTATTATTATTATTATTATTATTATTATTATTATTATTATTATTATTATTATTATTATTATTATTATTATTATTATTATTATTATTATTACTATTATTATTATTATTATTATTATTTATTAAAAAAAAACTTGTACCACTACATTGTTGCTTTAATTTTGTGATATCGTAATTTCTACAGTAGGTTTACTGAACGAAAGCATACTTTGCCATCTCAGAGAAATAAGAGGAGTTAAAAGAGGAATTTAGACATTATTAAGAATTGGATTTTGTTAGATTATTAAATTTTTTTATTAAAAATACTTTAAATTTTCTAAATTTATTTTTAAATTTAAATGTAAATTATAACATATTTTACAATATTAATATAAAATTTAAAAATTAATATATTTTAGTAACCATTTAAATTAAACTTTTATTTAATAATAATAATAATAATAATAATAATAATAATAATAATAATAATAATAATAATAATAATAATAATAATAATAATAATAATAATAATAATAATAATAATAATAATAATACTAATAATAATAATAATATGTGAATATATATATATATATATATATATATATATATATATATGTTACGGTAAGTAGATATTACGGTAAATGTGCACATTTACCAAGAGTGTACATTTACCGTAACATATATATATATATATTTAATATAAATTAAATTGTAGAATTAAATAACTTCAAAAATAACTTTTAATCAAGTATAATTTCATTATTTAATTAATTTTGTTTGTGAAAAATTATGAAAATTAAAGATATTTGATTCAAAATTAATTCTCTTAAGTATCAAAACAATTATTTTAGAGCATTTTAATTAAAGCATATTATTGAAATGAATTAAAATGAATTTTAATTATAATCGGAATTAAATTAATTGAAGAATCTAGAGTTTCTCATTTAATCTTTAAAATTAATTTTTAATTTGATTTAAAATTTATATTAAACAATAACACGGAAATCAAAATCAAAGTCAAGGAAATTCTTTTTAAGTAAACATTTAAAATTTAATTTTAGTTTAATTTTAATTATTATTATTATTATCATTGTTAAAGTTATTATTTTAATTATTATTAATAATGTTAGATAATGATTATAAAAAAATAAGTATTATTAAAAATAATTGTTTTTTAAATAAAAAAAAAGAAAATTTTAAAGTGGAAATATTTATTAAAAAACATTGATGTCATAATGATAAATGCCTCACAAAAAATAATTAATAATAATTTTAGATAAAAATTATTAAATTATTTATTTTACTGATTTTCTCAAACGTTCTGACTTTGTTTATTTGCATTATTATGAACATTTTAAATATACATATTTTCATGTGGCTTCCTGGATTGCGTAATAATCACAAAATATACTGTTTTTTTGTAACAAAAATGACAGTCTACAATTAAGCAAATTATTTTTTAAATCACTGAAGACAAAGTAATTTATAATTTTATGTCTTGAAAAGCAATTTTTGCATTATAAATAATAACAGCCATACGAAATGTTTATGGAAAAAAAACGTAAATCTTTAAATAATACTTTACAACAAAAAATTGACAAGCATCACTTTCAAAATAAAATGCTCAAATTACACTTATGAATTTTAATCGAAAACAAGTTATTTTTATTTTTACTATTCCTGGAAATTGATTTTTCATGATCGAATGATGCATAATTTATTCAATTTCACCAAATATTTCTTTTAAACTCGCTAATAAATATTATTATATGAAATATTTTTTATTTAACGTTTTGATTTAAAATTCTGACTCAAAGTCATAAAATTTGTGAGCAATCATTATTATTAAGTAGGTAGTAATAATAAAAAATAAAAAAAATAAAATAATAATAATAATAATAATAATAATAATAATAATAATAGTAATAATATTAATAATAATAATAATAATAATAATAATAAATCAATAATATTTTAATTATTTATATTTTAACTTTAAATTTAAATATTAACTTTTCTTTAAAGGAAAAAAAATTAAAAATGTATATTAAAAAATCATAATTACTTTAAATTGATCATTTAAAACAATTAGTCGTCTGATAATTTCTTTAGGAGAATTCTGAGAAGAGTAATTTGACAAAAACGGAATCTGGCAGCTGTGTAATTCATAAAATATCATTCCAAATGAATAAATGTCTGATTTTTGAAAAGAAATAGAATCTAGGCTGTTTGGATTCGGGGGAAACTTTATTTTAATAAATGCTTCCAAACACGATTCATCATTTGAGAAATTAGAAGCATTTACGTCTGTTTTATTTTCGTGTGACCTCTTCCTTTCTTGTATCAGTCCAAGCTTCAAACTTTGAAGAAACTGATTATTGTGAGATTTATGTTGAATCATATCACGAAGAATCTCCGGAGCTGTCCAAAACAATGATAAGAAATACATATATTCCGGAGTATCAGGCTGAGGGGACACATAAGTTAAGAATTCTCTCATTCCAAAATCGGTTAATTTAACAGTCCATCGACTATCAACAAGACAATTCGATGACTTTAAATGTCCATGAAAACAGATATCAGGATTTTCATGAAGAAAAATCAAACCCCTTATAACGTCGAAAGCAAATGAGCTCAAAAACACTGGATACTCTTTGGTCAGCTTTGTGCTATATAAAACATCTTGTAGACTGCCACGATCACAGAACTCCCAAACCACCCAAGTATCCTGATGTTCTATTATAGCCCCCATAAATTTGTTTAAATTTACATAACTTATTTCTCTAAGAGTCTTTAATTCTTTTTTCACTTTGCGAGTTATTGATATAGCTAAACTGAAATAGACTCTTTTGACAACAACTTCTTGGTTTTTATACATGCACAAAATCAAATTGGACGTACCCCAATCTGGTTGCAAAATATGCCCAATATTGCAGCAGCTCTTTGCTAAGAGAAATTGACTATCTTCTTCAAAAGGTAAGCAAACATTTCCATTCTCAATCTCTTTAATTGGTGGTCTAGTAATAAAAGAAAACTTCTCTAACAACTCGTGATTTGAGAAATCTATCTCTTTGAGTCTATCTATCTTCCATAAAAGCCTTTCTAGTTCTTTTTCATATCGTTTGCTTTTTATGACAAAAGCCGACACGAATATTACTAATATCAAAAGAATAAACAAACTGACGGGGATAGATATGAACTTTTCGTTGGTCCTACAAATCTCTCCATTGAATCCACACTCTGGAATATCTCTCGGTATATCATGAACCCAATTTATATTTTTATTATTCTTAAATTCGAACTCTAGAACACTTCCGTCGTCAAGTTTAAATAGACCGATTGGGTCTATTTTCATTTCGCCGTTTGCGTTGATAATCAGTTGATTCACCGTGTAATTTCCATACGCTTCCCCTTTGTTATCTATGTGATTCATGTATCCGAAAACGCTTTTATAATATCTGTTTAATAATAATTTCTTTAAAAGCATTCCATCCTTTGGGGAGCCGAGACTCGGATTTTTTAAAATGATTCCAACAACGGTGGCGTAGAGCAACACTGCATCGTAGAGGTAACTTGATTCCATCGGAGCGTACGAGGTGTTTGATTCTTAAATAAATCATGATGAAAATATTGGTCTTAGTTTTATTTTAAATAATTAATTTAATTTAATTTAAACAATTGTTTAAAATTTATATTTACAAAAGAATTAAATTTGTGAAACAATCATGGGCGTCTTTAGAATTATTCACATGGAAGGGGTAACCGTTTTTCTATAGATATGTCTAAAAATAAAACCCATATTTTTTCCTATCAAGTACAGTAAAAAAATTAAAACATTTTTAGACATTTATTTACATACTACAAAGAAATGTCTAGGATTTGAACAAAAACGGCAATCTTTTGTGATTTTGCCAAAATTTGTTGATAAGTTTGTCTATAAATTTAGTCCGTAATAGACTGGTCTAAATTTTATTTTGCAAACCAATAAGGAATACGATAGTAACAATTGATTTAATATCAAGGTAAGTGTGAATTATTTTTAATGAACCGCCCATGTTGAGTCATCCATGGATATTTTAAACTACCGGCAGGCCCTCTTTGCCCCCATCAGCGGACCCAATGGAAATAGCATAAATAACGGGACTTCCGAAAATGAGCTATGTAAAGAGGTATTACATTTCACTGGCCAACCTACGAATCAAAGACTATCTTGTAGCCAGACGCGATTGGTACAAACTTTAGGAAAATATTCCGTAGAAGTTCTCATATTCTTCCTGATTTCTGATACAGAAAACCATAAATATCCTACAAAGTCTGTATCACATGCACTTGAAGAAAAGTGTAATGAAAGAGCCTTTCCAAAATGTATGAAAGTATACAATTGAAATTGAACCCTAGGTGAAAATTAAAGCGGCTGATTAAATTGACTTTGTGTGATAGAAATTGTTAGGTTTGAATGTGGATGTGTTTATTAGTAGATTTCTAATTTTGCGTAGATTCTATCAGATCTTGTTTGTGAGTTTAAATGTCATATAAATGTAATATCACCTACATTGGAATTACTGTTGATCATCTCCGTTCTTGATTACTGTCAGCTGGAGGAATTGATTAATACAAAAATTTGAAGTGGTATATAGTTTATGAAAATTTGTTGAATAAGCAGCTGGGTATTCTATGTTTTAATATGGTTTCTGATTCATTTTGTTAGTGCTGTGTATATAGAAAGTGGATTCCAAATTTTGCATAGTTTGAATTCAGACCTTTATTATGAATTTAATGTCATAAGGGTAATGGCACATGTATTGGAATAGCTACCCGTCATTTCTCTAGTCAAATATTTAATCACTGACGACCCGAAGAAATTATTAATACTACTGAACATAATTATAGGTTTATTTTTGGAGAGATACAAAAGACGAATAAAAAGTCATAATTTTAATTCTATCTGATGATGACAGTAAATCTGTAGAAATGTACTGTAGAATAAGTTATGTTTGAGTGTCATTTTATAATATTTAGATGAGTGCCATTACATCAAATCCCGCTAAAAAAAAGAATAAGTTTGATCAACCACTTTACCTATCTCTAAAACTAATTTTACTCACTGTCTTGTGATTCTACATTGAATGGTGGTCGACTCATGAAATACTTGAATTTTGAGCTTTCAGTTTTGATCAACTGACCTTCGGGTTCAATGTGACTAATGATGACAAAATTTCGCAATGAGCGCGAATCCACTTGAATATTTCCAAAAGCAGAATCAGAAATCGCTTCGAGCCGTAGCACCAAAGATACGACAAAATAATTACCTGAAATTACAAACATTTATTTAAAATTACAAAATATATTTAATGCGTCGTGGTTATTTAGAAACAAAACATTATTAGAAATATTTTAACAAATATTTATTTTTGTCAAATATTCGGAAAATATTTAAATAAATAATTCAAGCCAGGCCAATAAATAGATTATCAACCACCTAGAAAAATATAATAATATTTGAATTTGTAAATTATTTATCTCGATTATTCTATCAAGATCCAATCAAAAGCCAGATAATTAAAATAAATGTTGAAATTTATTATTCAAAATATTTTTTAAGTAAATTGAAGAGTATTATTTTACAATCGAAAATTATCAATTTATTATTATTATTATTATTATTATTATTATTATTATTATTATTATTATTATTATTATTATTATTATTATTATTAATATTATTATTATTTATATAATATTTATATAATATTTATATAATATTTATATAATATTTATATAATATTGTATATTTAATTAATGATTCGAAATGTTATCACTAAAATTTATTGTCATTTCAAAGGTTTTTGCGTCTCAAATACAGTCTTTTACTGTCAGTTTGTCACCTCTTGGCATAGAATATTAAACAGTTTTGAAAATAAAATTATTATGGAAAGAATCAAGAGAAAATTAATAAAATATTAAGAAAAGACAGTTATAAGGAAATTAAAATCTTGCAATAACAAATACCAATTCCAGATTTCAGCAGGAAAACTATTTCATAAAAAGAAATCCTAACCAAACTTACGAAGAAAATTTAACTTTTATCCGATGTAAATCATATTACTTGCAAGAGCGAAAAGAGTTAATCATTTTATTGTTGTTAATTTTAATAAACGTTTTGTGATTTAAAAATTGTTAAGTCATATCGTTAATAAATATAACTCATACGATGTAGCATACACGATACTCAATAAACACCGACTGCTGTCTTGATAATATTTTTACTGGAGACTCTGCTGGGCTCAACAATCTATAACCTTATTAAATTAAAAATAGTAGAACTCTGTCACTTATTAAATACATAACGCAATAATATTCAATTTGATTAAATAAATGAAAGATATTTGTCTGCCATTTTGACTGTATTATATATAGTCTTACCGTTTTCTGGGGTTTTAGAAATTTTAGAAAAGTTATTTAAAATCATTAAAAGTGTGAATATTATATTTATTTCCAAGTCTTGAAAAGTTCGTGATATGTTCAGTAATAAATCTGTGACACCATTTGGTCTATGTTGAAAATATACATTTTAAAGCGTTGTAAAAATGTTTCCAAACTATTCGAAACGTATTACTGTTTAAGGTTATCATTTAACCCAAAAATTTATTTTAATAGAATTGGGATTAATAAATTTTATTTAATTCCGTACACATGTATAAATTTAATTTTTTATTGAAGTTATTTTTTTCTTGATTGTAAAAATTTGTTTTATTCTTTTATTGTTATTATTATTATTATTATATTATTATTATTATTATTATTTTATTTTAATTATAATATTAATAATACATTTATCTGTTAAAAGTTCAAAATTGTGAATTTTATTTCTTAATAAAAAATAATTTATGATATTTAACTGAATATAATTAGGATAGTTGTTAATTTTCTAGACATAAACAAACGTCGGTAAAACTCTTATAAATGTTCGAAATGATAAGGAAATGATAAATCCCGAAGTCCAAGGACATTAATTAATTATTTCACTGAAAATAAATAAAAAAAACTATGATAAACTAAATTGTGGGAAAATTTTTTTTTATTTTCAAAACAATTTTTTAGTAATACATTTTTACAAAAATGTTTTAAAAGCATAATTTATATTTTATAAGAACTTCTTTTGGTTTTCACCTCTGAATGCTTTTCATTTTCCAATGACAATAAGAATTTTTTTTTATTATTAGACTTTGAATAAGTAATGATATCAATAAAAAATCTATTTCATAGTCAAATGATAAATAAAATCTTAATTTATATATTTTTAATATTTCGAAAATATTTGTAGTAAATCTGAGTAATTATTAAATTTTTAAAAAAGTATAAAAAAGGAAAAATATTGTCATTGAAGGTTTTGAGGAAATGTGAAAATTTGCTTGAGGAAATTCAAAAGTTCAAAGTTTAGTTGTAAATGTAATAAAATATCTGCTGTAAATACAAAATCTAAAAAAATTGTCCATAAAATAGCTATATTACAATAAAAATACATATATAAATAGTCAGTCAATTATGGTCTTTGTAGTTTTGTAAAATTTACCTGTTAGTTTAAAAAAAACTGTACATAAAACATTCTGATGGTACTTAACTCATTCAAGGTGTTTAAATATGTTTTGACGTTTTATGTTCTCCAGGATACTCTTAAAATAATGGTTCTTAATGTTTTGATAATAAAGGAACACTTTGTTCTCTCAAAGTTTGTGACGGAACACATGGGGTCCTTTCAACTAAGTACCGAAGAACAAAGGCGTAAGATTTGCGCGAAGCGCAATACCTACCTAAACGTTATATGTGTTGTGGAGAAGGAAGAGGACTCCACACCGCGAGAATTATTTTGTAAAAGTACCCGCAAAATTGCAATTTTAAAGCATTTCAATGTAAAAATGAAACTAAATTAAATTCTGAAATAGTATATATTTTTGAATATCTAAATTTAACGGAACACTTCACCGGATTCTACTGAACACCGGTTAAGAACCACTGCCTTAAAGAACGATGCTGGAGGTACTTTAGATAATACTTTAACAGATTAATGCACTAATACATCTGAAATTATAAATTTATTCTACCCTCAATGAATTTTACAGAATTTAATTTCATCAGATTAATATTTCTAGGAAACTTTTTGTTTTAAATAATACAATAATATTTACTGAAGAGTATAACTGTTGTTATTATGTTATTTTATGATTATTATGAAGTATTTTTCTGTAGATTATAATTTTATTTGATGGAATAAACATTTCATGAAATACATCATAAAAGCTATAAAATAATGGTATGTTCTCTAACAGTCGTTCTTAAACCTTTTCGTCACGGATCACCAAATATAAATCCAACTTCAATTGAACTTGTCAATGACATTAATAAACTTTATGTAATTGACAAATAAATAATTTTTAACAAGCTCATTTTTATTTACCTTTATTCGTTATATATGACTCTAGATCAGCACCCGAGGGAGGGATCCGATCACAATTGAGCTCCTAGATTTACGTAAACAATTTGACGTAAATGGCTATCTTCAACATATTCAATATAAATTTTTGAAATATGAAAATAATTTAAATATTTCTTTAATTTAATTTTGATTGTTTTTCTTCACGGACTTCAGTTTAAGAGCTGTATTATTTATATAGAACTGTATTACGATTCTCTATAAAATAGTGACAAGAAAAACTAAATCTTACCTGTATCTGTGAGACCCTTCTCATACAAAGCCATTAGTAACCCGAATATTTCAAAGTCCGATCCAATAAAAACGTAGATTCGTGTACTTTGGAATGTATTTTCAACAATTTTATTAAATTTATTGTTGGCTGATCCGTATATAGCAGGACTCATGACTAGTTTGTTGTGGAGAATTGTAATATTGTGGGCCTTTAAAACACTGAGACAGTTTTGTAGAATAAATTCGTTCTCCTTATCGTCGCTCGAAATTATTGAAACTGCATTCCACTTGAAGCGTTTTAAAAAGCTAACTAAATAATTTGCTAAACCTGATACTTGTGGTCTAGTTCGGACAAATGTGGAATATCTTTGAGAATCCTCAGTAAGTCTGAATAGGGACTTTTTAAAATCGAATCAGATAATAGTAAACGTAAAATAGAGAATAAAAAAGAAATATAAAGCAGTAATATAGCAGTAATATAAAACTAATATAGCAGTCATTTTTAAAAATGGGTGAATTTTATATATTCTTAATGCATTTTGTGCATTTATTTCTTATTTGATATTTATCCATTTTTCATTTTCATTTTTATTTTTATATGTTTATTGATTTTAATATTTATGTAATTATTGATTTTTTAATATTTATGTAATTATTGATTTTTAATATTTGTGTATTTATTGATTTTTAATATTTATGTAATTATTGATTTTTAATATTTATGTAATTATTGATTTTTAATATTTATGTAATTATTGATTTTTAATATTTATGTATTTATTGATTTTTAATATTTATGTAATTATTGATTTTTAATATTTATGTATTTATTGATTTTTAATATATTTTTAATTAATTTTGATATTTATTAATTTATTAATTTTAAGGGTCCTTAATCATTAATATTATTTCATATTCATAAAAAAAGATTATAAACACTCTAATAACGTAGTGCGACGAAATTACAGCTATTTTTGGGAGCTTTCGTGTTAATGATATGAGAATTTTGGCCATATTTTTAAATACTAACTAGAATATTTCAAATAAAAAGTGATTAAAAGAGTTCCAAAAATGAAGGTTACCAAAACTAAATTTTAATCCAAAAATTCAGGATTTTATTAACAGTTTATAGTCCGAAAGCCATGCTGCAAATGGACACACACTCACGCACATTTTTACTAACTAAAAAAGAAAATGAATATTAAATATTTTTGGTGACATACTGTGTGAATAAACGTCGTTTTCTTTACCCTTCTATCCATGCGGTGAGTCAAACTGGTTCTAATTTATTTCAGACAATCTATTATTTACCCTTGTTCCGTGGTTACCAGTTTTATTTCTCTTGCTATTTGGCACTTGCAAATAGTGTTTTGTATAGGGCGTTGACATATACTTGAAGCAGAGAAAAAATATATGTATTACCATAGATATAGGTTCTTATTAAAGGCAGAATATATTTTCTAGACTAATCAAAAAATCACGGGATACCGTCAACATTTAAAGTATATTTTGCAAGGTGTTGGCAATGATGTTTAAATTATCAATCACAGCATGGTAAAATATATAAAGTTTAGTTTTTTGAAAAGCATTCCTCCTCTCCCCCGATTTCCCTGCTAGTGTCTCACCTGGTTTTAAGGAGACAAGCTGCGACTAGTGAAATAATTTCCTCAAATGATGTAATCTAAGCTTTTAGTTTACTTTATAAAGTGTTTCGAATATTCGTAAATAAAGCTCTAAAATCAAATGAAAACTTTACTCGTTATAAAAAGGAATTCAGAATCATTTAGATGCACTTGTGATTTGGCATTCACAAATTGGAAAAGGCTTCTCTTTAAGTAAATATATTTTAAATTTTTCAAAAACTAAAGCAAATGATGTGCAAAATAAAATGAAGCAACTTTTTTTTTAATTCTATCGTGAAATTGCTAAGAAAATCCACAACTTTGATTTCTTTTGTTTTTATCCCAGGAAACTTCTTTTGAAAACTTTAATCTCTTGATATAAAGCGGTTTTTAATTATTTGCATAATCTTTCTCTATTTCGTCTAAATATTGGTCCGATTTAAGGTTTCAAAGTTTGAACAATAGAAAAGAAAATTGTTTTACTTTGTAGTCTCATTTAAACAACGATATCATTAGCATGACAATATAAAGACATTCAAAACAGAATTCATAATTTATTTCTTAAATCTTAATTGTATCAGTAATAGCAAATGAGAGAAAATAAATTATGCAAATAATAATGAATAAATTATAAAAAATAAGTGTAAGTTTGTGTACGGTTGGTTTCTAATCACTGAGCTAAAATGGTAAACAAAAGGAAATTAGAGTAAAAGCACTATAGAAAATTTATTTTTTACTTTTTACTTTATTTTCAGGCGTCATCTGCGAAACGAATCATTGAAAAGTTAAAAGACAGTAAAAAAATAATTGAGATTTCATGTTTAATCCAAAAATCTATCAGAAGCACTAATTAAATAAATTTTTCAAATAATTGAATTACATCACTCAACTGATTTGGATTTATTAGGAAAAATTAGCAAAAAATAAAATTTCATATTTAAAATTTATATAAATTGTATAAAAAATTTGTTTTAATGCGTGGAATATTTTATAAGTTAAAAATTAGGTTCTCGCACTCCATTGAAAAAAATTTTCATCCTTTTAAAAAAAACAAAAATCTTTAATTTGTTATTTATTCACAATAACACTTTTGAGACGAGACTCCTTTTTGATAGAGTCCGTTTAAGTTATCAGCTGCATTTTTGTGATTTCTAAATTTTGGTTTTATGTACCAAGAGTTGAAACCCATGTTTATCTCAGTTAGGTGGTGATAATAAAAATTTTTTAAAAATTTAAAAACGTTTCTTACACTCCAGAAAACTGCCCATAGGCAGCACTATGATAAACGTAATGCATGTTGGGATCCACTGGTTTAGTCTATTTTTAGAAAATGTCCTTCGAGGCAAGTTACCAAAGATGAATTAATATATGAATTAATTACAATTTATATTACAATTTATTTCAAATAAAAACGTTTCCGGACCGTTTCATTTACCGTTCCAACCAGAATACGTTATAGATTTTATCGCAAGCATACATTAGTAGATAATAATAATAAGATTATTATTATCATTAAAAACTCGAAAACGCCAAATAAAAGAAATATATTTCAAGGAAATTATTCTCATCTTCAGTCTGCCATCATAATCTTTGTTAAATGTTATATACAGAAAAAATAATGATGTAATAGTTACAGTAGTATCGTTTTAGGGAGAACGACTCTGACCGCCCTGAGGCTAGGGTACCCCAAATGTAACTGCCAAATTGTCAACTGAACAATTTTTAATTTTTCAACTTTGAACCACTTGCAAATTTTCAACTGTTAAATTTTCTACTATCAATTTCCATTCTGAGAAAAGACAATTTGAGAAAAACTGAATTGTCAACACGAAACCCGTTCTCCCTAAAATCATACTACTTGCTTAATTGACAATATTTAAATTTTGAAATATTGACTTTTAAATTTTTCACTTTCAAACATTCGCACATTGGTGATTTCACAGTGATAAAATATTTATTCACAAATTGAAAAATTCATAAATATCTAATTTTTTAATTTTAAAAATATGGTAATTCGAGAAAAATATTTTTGTAATTCTTGTAATAAATATCCTTCAAAAGCTCACAAAGCAAAATATGAAAAAACTAAAATACACCAAAAAATGTCTCACACTTCACACTTCATAATTCTAAGAGAGATTTACAACAATTAAGTTCTAAACTTCCAGAATTTCCATAGACAAAATATACACTAGAACATCACCTTCCAAAATATAATTAATTGGGTCAATTGGGGTCAAGTGTTTTTTAAAAAAGGGCATGCTAGTGTTTGCTAAATTCATTATAAAATAATTAAACTAAAAATGGATTTAAAAATTTGTAATAAATGTAAAATTAAAAAAACTAAATAAATCGTTTAGAACAAAGAAAAGAAAAGAAAAATTCTATTTTCTTGGTACGTGTAAAGAATGCGAAAGTATATATCATAAGTTATATGAACAAAAATATAAAAAGAAACTTTTATTAGGAATAAGAAATTTGAAAACTACTTTATCAATAAAAGTATGTGCAAAGTGGAATATTCAAAAACCTATAAGTGAATTTAGGAGTAGATTAAAGAGGGATTATTATGTTTATAATTCAGAGTGTAAAGAGTGTGAACGAAAATATGCACAAAATAATAAGAAAAAAAACGCAGCATAAAAAATGATATAATGAAAATCCTAAACTTAAATTAACTCATCATTTATATGGGGTATTAGAAGAGCATTACAACAAAACAAAGAAAGTCGAACATTAATGAAGTATTTAGGATGCTCAATAAATGATTTTTTATCAATGAATTGAATTTCAATTTTATGATGGAATGACTTGGGAAAATCAAAGTTCTTATTATCATATAGATCACACATTACCAGTTTCTAGTTTCAATTTTGAAGATGAAGAACAAATAAAAAGATAAATTGGATAAATTTAAGACCCTTAAGAGCAAAAAAGAATTTATCAAAATCGAATAAAATAATTTTAAAAGAATATTTATTACAAAAAATTAAATCTCATTATTTTATGAATTTAGTAAATGCAACACCTTCAAATTGAGGGAATCTCCTAAAGTCTTTTTTTCAACTTCATTAGAGAAATTTAATGAAGGAACTCGGGTAATGACCGATCCCAATGGTAAAAACGAAAAAGGATAGATGGACAATCCGCAGCACGTCTCTTAAGTTCGTAATGATTAGAATATGGAGATTGTTCAGAGACTAAACGTTGGTGGGGATGAAAAGTCTAATCAGCTTTAATGATTCCTTAAAATATAGTCCAACTCTCTTGGAAACTTGAGAGATTTTCCGCCAGGAACTCGTTTAGATATAAGACTTGATGAAAATGATAATCTTAAACCTGGAGAAGAACCAGTAAATAGAGTTGATGCAGTGGCTTTAAAACATGATATAGCGTATCTTAAAGAAGATATTCGTTCTCGTCAAAAAGCAGATATTGATTTGATTCAAGATTTAAATGATATTCAAAATCCAACATGTTCTGAAAGATTTTCAAGAGCAATAGGAAATATAGCAATGAAAACAAAGATAATGTTAGGTGGAGCGCAAGCGACTGTCTTCGGAGAAAAACCAACAAACTCAAGCAATCAAAATACTACTCTAGCGAATGAATTACACAACGAATATAGAAAAAATAAAAAATATTTAAAAATAAAAGTTTTCAATAAAGATGATATTTGGTCAGCAGATTTAATTGAAACCATAAATCCTAAAAATAATAAAAATTATAGATACATTTTAACAATTATTGATTTGTATACTCGATATGTTTGGGTTTTACCATTAAAAAATCTAACAGGAAATTCAATTAAAGAAGGATTCGAGTTTTTATTTGAAGAAACCCCAGATAGAATTCCAAAAAAATTATATGTCGATAATGGTAAAGAGTTTTATACTAAAATATTTGAAGAATTTAGCCATGAAAATGATATTGAAATTTATTCAACTTTTAATTCACCTGATGATAGATCAAATTATAGTTCACATAATCCTATAATTGAAAACTTTAATAGAACATTGAAAAATTGAATGTATAAAAAATTTACAGAATTAATTAATAAATATAATAATAAAATTCATAGAACAATAGGGGTTTCACCAACAGAAGCAAGTGAGAATCCTGATTTAATAAGAGAAATTACCCATGAAAATAATTACATGTTTAAAGATTTACAAGAAAAACAAAAATTTAATATTGGCGATCGAGTTAGAATATTCAAATGGAAAAATAAATTTGCAAAAGGTTCAACCCATAAATGGTCTAAAGAAATTTTTGTCATTTCAAAAATTAATAATACAAAACCAATAACTTGTGGAATTAAAGACTTGACTGGTGAAGAAATTCTAGGTAAATTTTATCAAAATGAACTCCAAAAAACTATTTTTTAATAATTTCTATTAAAAATGGTTTATAAAATTATTGATACACAGACTGTTGATAATTTAAAAAAAAATAAGAAAAATAATAGAAACAAATAAACCTGCATCTGTTGAATATAATTGTGAAAAAATATACATTGGGAAAAAGAAAATTGCAAAAATTAAACTGATTGAAGGCAAACATTCTGGAGGAGCGCAAGTGACTGCCTCTGGCGGAATTTTAACTTTAGCAGCTTTATTACCTTTAATTTTTGGAGGAATTTCA
This sequence comes from Schmidtea mediterranea, assembly GCA_022537955.1. Classification (NCBI taxonomy): domain Eukaryota; kingdom Metazoa; phylum Platyhelminthes; order Tricladida; family Dugesiidae; genus Schmidtea; species Schmidtea mediterranea. Next base: position 229,205,342 of record CM039680.1, read on the forward strand.
GCAGCAGTTGGAGGACCTGCGAATAACAACTGCTGTTAAAAATTATAAAGAATCAAAGAAATTAGATGCAGAGATTGAAGAAATTAAATCAGAAATAAAAACTGGCCAAGGACTTTATTTAGATCCATATCAAGGTCATTGAATTTGTGATTTTATAAAATCTATTAATAAAAAGAGTCCTTAAATAAAAAATTAAAACAAGTTTTGAAAAAATTAAATAAAGGAAATATTCAAATAGAGGTTGATGGTGATGGAATTTTTCTTTCTTTTTATAAAAAAAAATAATTTTTCATTATTAAAAATTTTACTATTAAAAATATCTTCTTCAAGTGGAACTTCGTTTACACCAACTTGGAATAAAAATATTATGAAATTCAATCACAATCCTATTTTACCAAATTCTTTTAGAATGTTGATAATTGGAAGTTCTGGTTCTGGGAAAAAAGTTTTGTTGTTAAAAATGATTCTAACTCCTAATTTTATAGACTATGATAATTTAATAATTTTTTCTAAAACAATTGATCAACCTGAAATGCAAATAATTTTTCATGGGTTAAATTCTGGTTTAACAAAACAAGATATTGTGGGATAAAATAAATGTTACAATGAGTAATAAATATCATGAAATAATTCCATGTGAAAAATTAAATCGAGCGAAGAAGAATTTATGGAATCTTATTTCACTCGATGTAGACATAATAATTGCAATGTAATTTAATTAGCTCAAAATTATTATGATCTATCATCTAAAAATATTCTTGGCAATTCTAATTTTTTCAAATTCTTTAAATTAGGGAAAAAGAAATAAAGATAGTATTTTTAATGATTTGTTTAGTGATACTTTAGACAAGGAAGAATTTAATAGTTTTGAAAATCATCTATCTACAAAATATAATTATATTGCATTGGATAAAGAAAAAAATCAAGTATATGAAAAAATAATTTCTGAATTTCTGAATTATTTTATTATTGAATCTCAAGATTATTGAATTTTATTGAATAAAAATGGTTGCAAATGTAAATGATTTTAATCTTGATAAATATATTCAAGATTGTAAATTATTAAATATTCAACAAAATATTTGGAATGATAATTTAATATCCAAAAGACTTTATAATCAAAATTTTAATTTCATGGCTACAAAAATTGAACAACCAATAATTGATGCTATTAAAGAAACAAAAAATGAAATAATTTTAAATCAAAATAAACCTAGAGAAGTAAACATTTTTAAAGAACCTCGAAAAGATTTTTTATGGGATGAAGATCCCAAGTTGATTCCTTTTCAAAGTAAAAAACTTTTCCAGTATATAGAAACTAAAGATCAATCAACACAGATTAATCAAGAAATCATAAAACAAATTCATCCAATTAAATTAGACTCACAATAATTACTCAATAATTATATTGAAATCAGAGATACCTATTATCTTACTCATTCATTTCCTAAAATGATCACTAATGTGAGTCAAGACGTTGAAACAATCGTAAACTGAGTTTTATCTAAATGTTTGATGATTTTATTCTTAAATTCTCTGAAACCCTGGAAAGAAGGTAATACCAACACATATTTCGGTTAAGAGTGATTAGATAATATAATATGCTTATTATTATTATTATTACTATTATTATTATTATTATTATTATTACTATTATTATTATTATTACTATTATTAATATTATTATTATTATTATTATTATTATTACAAGATAATTAAAAAGGTTTCAATGAATTCAGCACATTGCTAAGAATGCTTCATAATCATTTAATCTGGGAATCATAGTATTAATAAAAATTAAATATATAAACCTAATTACATAATTATATCTTATTTCAATGTTTAATTTAAAAGAAAAGTTGAAAGGTTTCTTATAATGCATCTCGCTTACAAGCAACCATTCAAATATCTATCAATAATAGCAAATTTTAATAATAAAACATAATTTTATTTTATTTTAATTAGAACAATATTTGACATTACCCAGAAAGGGCTCATCGTTGACTAGATTATAGAATATATCACTTAATTAATTGCTAGCTGAAAAAGGATTTTAAATGTTTTGCTATTAATTATATAAACAATTACATTTATAGATTTACTAGTAATTACATAGTTGCATGTACGGAATCCAATAAAATTTATTACTCATAAAAAACTAATTAAATACTTTCTAAATGCACGTGGAAAATGCATTGCATGTTAATTTTTGGATTAAATGATTTTATCATCAGGAAATACGTTCTTAATAGTTTTTGAAATATGTTGTGTTCTTTCCTTTTAAATAGTAATTTCTATTAGGCATCGATGAGCCCTAAAAAGAATCCAGTGGTCTTAAAAGCCAAATTTTATTCTTTTTATCTTGCGGTTTTCAATATATATCTCAGATTTTCTTAGACCTATTTTGGCCCATAACCAAATTGATAGATAACTGAAAACGATATTTAATATTTTATTTATTGTATGACATATCATGTTTGTTTAAATATATGTCACTTGCAGGACAAATTTTTAAAAATCTTAAAAAACATTTTCTTAGTCGTTATTTGTCTCTCAATATGGCTATTGTAATCAGATAATTGTCACTTATTTGACAGATTTTCTTACGAATTTTTAGGCGCAATAAAGATTTCTGTTGATAATAAATTGAAAATGTTAATAGGGCTTTTGATAAGAAATTTAATATTATTTTTTATGAAAAATATTTTTAAGTTTTTGTAATTTTAATTTAAAAAATTTTTGTTGTTTACTCTGGTAGAATAACCATAGCCATGCTTTTCTACTGTGGTAATTGAAGTATAAAGCATCACCAAATTGACCGATCGTGGAAACATCAGCTAAAGCTTGCAGCTATTCTATAATTGCCATAGTTCCTGATTTGGAAATTGTCCCCGAATTATTAAATTAAATCAACTTTAGTCATAGCAATACCGGTTTTAACAATAGTTAAAGTTCCGGCATTTTATCACGAATAAGTTTAATTATTAACTCCAAAACTGAATGATCTTTTAAATTGTTGTATCTGATCTTGAATTTGAAATTATTTATTGAAGGAAAAAAATGTCTTTTATTGAAATAGGTGTTGATAATAAGGCTCTTCTTTAATTTTAGGCCATTAAGAATTTCATTTCCAATTATGATCATTCCTGTTTTTTTCATGTAAAATCTGAATATTTTAGCATTCATTCAAAATCATTAGTTTCCATAATAATATTAAATTGCGCATATAATACAGGTTGCACCGCATTAATAAATTACTTACACGCACAAAGATGTGAGCAAAATTATAATAAAAGCGAATACAAGCACGATAAATTACAATCATACCGAATTAAATGTTACAAGATGTTTACAATAAATTGTCATTTAATATTAAACAATTTTGAAGGAAAATATAATTTAAATTTTATTTCTTTCAAATTTAATTCAAATTTTAATTAATTCAATTATTATTAAGTTTATTAATCCAAATTTTTGTTAATAGAATTTTCTTTTAAATTGTTGTTAAAAAGATAAACTGGATCGATTTTAATTATTCTCAAAAATTTTTTTTATTTATGATTTGATTTATTAATATTAATTTAATTACATTAAATTAATTTTCTTGTAAAAAATTGATGTTGATTTTTTTGTCAAAAGAATATTTTTAAAATTTTAAAATGTTGAGAAAAATAAATTTTAAAAATAAATTGTAATCCAATTTTTTGATCCAAAAGAGTTTTCATGTTATCATGTAGCATTATAATAAAAATAAAAAATTGAATTATAATTAAAATCTTTTATTCAAATCATTTTCTTTGTCTTTAAACTAAACTGAATTTGAATAAACAAAGATTACTGGAGAATTTCTAAATAATTATTTACGATCTTAATATTGAATGTTCACATTTTATATTTACATTAAATATATATGAATTAATTAATATAATAATTATTTATTTAAAAATAAATTTTATCTTTAAGACTTTGATTAATATTGTATATAAAATTATAATCAGTAGTGTAGTTTAAGGGGTCCGCGCGAAAATTTTAATTAATTATTCACAAAATACAACTGATTATAATTAACATAGGAAATTTCTTTTACATTGGGATATTTAATATATATATTTGTTATTCATATTCTTATAATATCTTTAACTATATTATCCTGATTTGGACAAGTTGTTAGATGACAAAAACCTCCTTCTGGAATTTATCAGAAAAGGATCCAATTATAATGGATCAGATTTAAAATCAATAATAAATTTTCCAAAATAAGATTTTCCAAAATAATTGTTTTATAAAGATTGAAGTCAAATTATAAAGATGCCGAAAACTGGCAAGAAATATCACATTTGGTGTTTTGAAAGAACATGTGTTTGATTCTCAATAAAAATTTGGAGGTCAGTTTTAAAGAAAAATATATTTTTTAAATTAAAAAATATTATTGATCTGAAAATTATCAAAGAAATTTAAAATAATTTCCAATAATTTCCTAAATTGATGACCAAAGTAAAAATAATAAAATATTTTAAAAATAAAAAAACTGTTTGTTTTCAAATTTGTGGCTTTTAAAATATTTTATTATTTAAGATTAAAATAAAATAAATTTTAGTATTGCATTAATTAAATTCAATCTTTTGAATAATTTTAATTTAACTTGATACATAAAATTTGTATTTAGTTTCTTAATAATAAAAACATTAAAACAAAAAAAAATATTTTAAATCAATAATTTACAAATTCTACACATATTATTTTTTAAAATCCCTATCGAATTCCTTTATAATATTTGAAATTAATGTATTGTGATTATTTTTTGCAAACAATTTTTAAATGTAAGTTTTTATCTCAAAAATAATTTTACCATCTCATATGTCTTTTTGAAAATACATAGTTTTTATTCTGAACATAAATTTTAATTTATTATAATGGATATTTCCATGTTATTTTTCATTTAATTTCATTTTGTTTTAAATAACGAAGATTTAGCTAATGACAAAACTAAATAATATAGTGATATTGCATTTATTTATTTATTTATTTTTATATATTGGAAAGGAAGAAATCACGCGTAAGCGGATGTCATGATTTATTTAATATATTCTTGATTTGATTGTTTTATTAAGTTATGTTTTTAATCTATTTATTAAATATATAACTATATATATATATATTACTCGCAATTCAAAAATGTACTTTATAAATACTAATTAGAGAAATGTTAAAATTTATTTTCCATTAAAGAAAAAAATGTAGTTTATTTAGTTCGTTTAAATTTACAATGATATTTTCCTTTCAAATAACAAGTGTTTTTTATGAGTAAAAACACTTGGGACCTTTATTTCATCTAAAGGTTTAAAACTAAATATAATATAATAATCAAATAACGTCTAAATTTATTGTTTTGTTTCGTGAAATTTGTTGAATTGATTAGAAAAAAGAACAGGGCATTTATATGAAATATTTATTACCAAACTTTATACAAACAAACAAGGAAGTTTAAATTATGGTTCCTTCACCAAGTTTGGAGATTAAATTTAATGCATTTTTTACTTCAGAGCTGTTTTTCTTAAATATTGCACCTCGATAAACTTTATAGTGTGTCACTTTATTTTGCGATAAATAGTTAAATAAAAGATTCTAAAAAAGATAAGTCAATTGCCTTACAAATTCTCAATTGTTGTTTGTATGAATGTAAATTTTGTTTAATAATATTTAAAATTTCTCTTAAAATTAAAAGTTTTTTGTATTGGGGGCGGAGCCAAGGCCAAACAATTTTAATCAGCTCCTGCTCTGACTCCATCAACTCATAATTTCGTAAACCTCCAGGCTGTGGCTCCGGCTCTCCATCACTGCAAGTTACATTTAGAAAAAAGAGTAGAACAGAGGTAAACAAAAAAAAGATAAATTATTTTGATTAACCATTAATTTTATTTTAAATAACATTTTAACATTTAATAATAATATTTTTAATAATTTTGGATAGATTTTCACATAATTAAAAGAATTTGAGAATTTATCTCAACAACAGTTTGGCAATAATACAAAATTTAAAATTTTCTTTAAAAACTAACGGAAAATTTCTTTCATCTGAATTTCCAGCTTCAAATGAGAAAAGTCTGTTTATTATTAAAATTGCTGAAATCTTTTCTAATGAGATAATTTTTTTTGATCAAAAAATGACATTTGTTTATCTGAACTGTGTTTTTTATTTCGTTTTACAAAAGAAATTAAATGTCTCTAGCAATATTCTGACGACTATAATTCTTGAAATTATGAAATAGAATTTATAAATTAAATTAATTTTTCTATTGTTATGTAAATTATTTAAAAATTTAACATGATTATCATTTTAGAAGTAAAAATTATATTTTTTAAACTTTTTGGATTGATTATTAATTGTTCTTTTTGAAATCTCTCTTTTACTCAATAAAGTGCACTTTTCAATGGAATAGGGAGGGTTGAAGACGCCCAAGATCATTGAGAAATGACCTCAACTCATACATTCATCTTTTTTGCATCATAGTTGGGAGCTTCATCTTGTTGGGACAGCGTGATAAGGTATTATCTGAGAGTGAATTATGTAATATTTGGAGTTATTTTTTTGATTGTCAGTTTTATAGCAAAGTCATCAAGTCAGTAAGTCTATGTGCATAAATGGCGCCTAGTATAAACTTATTTGATTATATTTAAAACATAAAAGTGAAACATATAAAGTGAATTTTATTTTAATAGATTTTACTTTTAAATTTATTTGACTTATATTAAATCGAAAAAAAAATCCAATAATTGACATAAATTGACAAAAATAAAAACCCAAAGAAAATTAATTACAAATAAATTTAAAATAAATGTTGATGAAAAGTATAAGCTAAGAGCTTGAATAAGTTTCTCATAACTTTACGAAATCACAATCCAAGCCTTAGAATTTATCAGCCATTTTAAAAATGGTTAATACATAAACAGTATAATAACTGCTGCTAGATTGAAGATTCTTTTATAAAAGTTGTTAATGAACTGGAATCAGAATTGTTAAATTGTATTTGAATATCAAATAAAAGATCCAAACAATTAATGTTTTTACTGTGCATGCGATTAATAACAGGCGCTTTGAACACTTTTTTCATTGAAAATTTGATTCTGTTCTTTTTCAGTGAAAATCAAGAATCAAATTAACGTAATAAATTCGGATAAAATTTCATTTATTTTCATTCTGACAAAACGTCAAAAATAATTTCTGTACAACACAAACTTTGGTTTAGCTTTTATTAAGTGTTTCTGTATATTTATTTATAAAAATATTTAAGTTGAAAAAATATTTTGAATAATATTCATTTACTTTTCATCCATATTTATATTATTTTAACAAATATTTATTTGCTATTACACTTAGACACAAAACATTGAAAAATGTGTCGATCACAAATATAAAAAGTCGAAAAGTCGAAAATAACTCACAGCACATTTGAATAGAAAAAATGTATCACACTTTCTTATTTTATCAAATTTCTTGACAAATTTTAAAATAAATATTTTTATTATTCAAATAAAAAGATCCGAATAAAAATTTCATTGCGGCGCATAATTTGCCTACCTTCGACTTATTTTTATCTAGAATCTTGCAAATTAATTCTAAATATATCTGTTTTATCTCCTATTTTCCATCCTTGTTTTGTAATTTATTTTCATTCTAATTTTTTACAACATCGTAATTTAATGATTGTATTTCTTAAATAAAATATGTTTTCTTCACAACATGTTTTTCGATGTTATTGATATTTGATTTTAATTTTACAGAAAATTTTTAAAAATCATATTTTATTAGTCTTATTTTCCTCTGTGTTAATTATTTATAATTTTAATAAATTTATTATCGGTCATAATATATTTATTATTAATATAATTTTATAATTTAACTTTGTAAGAGAATAATTATGGATCAACCTTTTAATTTAACCCCCATAATAATCATCCTTTTAATTTAACTCCCGAAAATAAATTGTAGAGGTATATCATAATATTGAAAGTTACAATACCCGACAAGAAAGAAAGAACAATAGTGCCTATCATATGTAATCAAGTGGCCAATAATAGCGTAATATGGACAGATGAACATAAAGCGTACTTCAATCTTGATGAATATAGTTTTTATCATGGCACAGTTTGCCACAAGTATGACTTTATAAATAAAAGGAATGGAATTAACACTCAACCTATCAAATCATTCCACAATGAATTAAAGTTAGAAATAAAACGAAGGAAAGGTGTTTTAACAGAAAAAAGACAGAATTTTCTTGATGAATTTTGTTATTATTTTAATAACAGAGCAGATTTTTTCAATGCATTCTTAAATTTAATTAAACTTTGATTTTAAATATAATATTTAAATGCATCTTTGTTAATTTATATTGAAAAATATAAATAAATTTTAAAATATTAATATTTATTAAATTATTTGATAATAGTTTTATTTTATATCTTATTAATAAAATTTTATTATTTTTCATCCTTTTAATTTAACCCCAAGGGGTTAAATTAAAAGAATGATCCAATAATTATCATAAATTAATTATATAACTAGTTTACTATGATCTTGCTGTTTGAGGAATGATCAGAAAATGTTTGTGTGCAACGAAATAAAGTAAGTATGCAGATTTTCTATATCAACAATCAGTACCGGTTCAACAGTTGTGGAGCCCTGTGCACATATAAATGTTTCAGCCCCCATATTATTTCTTAAGCTTTTTAATAATAAAAATACTGGGAAAAATGTATGAATATATTTATATAAAATTAAAGAGTTAATTATATTTTTATTCGAGAATTAATACTAGCAAACCTGTCAATTAATTCCTCTTCATTTACATTTTTGGCAATTTCACGTGCCATTGACAAAGTGGCCAAGGCATCTAATCGTTCTTGTCTCATCCTAGAGTGTACATAGGTTTTTATTAGTTTTAATTTTGAAAAATTTATTTCAGCGCTAGCCAATGATATCGGCAAAGTTTTAAAAAAATTCCTAGGGCTATAAAAACATTGGCCAAAGATGATGCTAAATTATTTGAGCATATATATTTTTATATATTTGAAGGAATGTAGCAGGATTCTTTAATATGATTTCTTAAAAACCTTTATTCATCGTAAAAATCGGAACCGAATATATCTTTTGGTCACCATCTGCGAGCAAAATTTTCAAATCCATGCAATTTTTTTAGCCAAATTATTAATATAAATTAGAACATTTTATAATTTTTAATATTTTTAAAAATTATTTAAATAAAATTTAAAACGTAAAAACTTTCGGTCAATTTGTCGCCCCTGAATGACGCCGCCTTATGCTTTTGCCATAACTGCATCGCTCCTAAGCCGGCCTGTCAACAATATTTCTTAACTAATAATGGAGTACTAACACTTAACTTCATAATATTATTTATATAGTTGCCCTTTGCAATCTTTTAGCATTTCCTACTTTGAATGTTCACTTTATTTAAATAATCAACTGTATAAACAGGCTGATGGTGTTTATGTGGGTTTTTCCTTAGCCCTAATATTAAGTCAAGTTTAGAGTGAATTTATAAATGGCGATATAAATAAACCGAAGGTATAAAAATGTTATATCGATGAAATTTATCTGGATATAAAAGTCAAAAAATGTTTTACCATTTTTTTATTATATGAATAATTTACATAGCAATGTATAGTTTATATATAGTTTACTTACGAAAAGGAAGTAAATTCTAATATTTCTTTTCTTGATTTACTAATTGAAAGAAAAGAAACTCATTTTGAAACAGAACTTTTTGGAAAAGCAACCGATACTGGTTTACATCACCCGATAGCTTTTGTTAGTGTAAATTCAAATGTAATATAATTAGGAGAATTGTCTATCGTTGTTGGACATTGCCATCTAGTTTTTGTAAATCTATAAATTGATTGAGTTACTTAATAATAATGTATATTCTCAGTCTTGTTTACAGAGTATGGTGAGTGAAACTTTTGATAAGTGTATAGATAAGCTGAATGAGATTGATGGCATAATTTTACCTGGTAGTAGTGATCCTTTTAATTCCATTGAAATTTGTCTTTTGATTAACAATATAGTAATGTAATAAAAATGACTGATAATAATAAGTTGGATATAGATAGCAAAAATGCTAAATTTGATAAAATAAATAAGAGTAATCTGCCTTCTGGGTTTGGTCCTGTTACAGTTTTTCTGTTTTCTGAAAGTTTTAAGAGCTTTTGAAAAGCTATTTTAAAAAGTATTGAAAGTGATAATGTTAAAATTATTTCTAAATCTTGCAAAGACCGTGATATGGTCAGTAATAAATGTGGGACCTCTTTTGATCTATGTTGTGATCTTGAAAATAGTTTTACTTTAAATGACTGCAGTGCCACATACATTGAAGAAACTGTCCATCATCGCTCTAAACTAGTTTAATAGCATGCTCTATTAATTGAAAACAGTAATATCATTGAGTATAATAAAACATGCAAGTTAAAAATTTACATTTTTAAATTTTAAGTGTTAACTAAAAGCTTCAAAGACTTTTAAGAACGTATTACCTTTGAAGCTTTGATCATATACTCATTCAACCCAAAAATCGTCATAAAAATGCATTTTAAATAATTTTATTAAGGTTAGAAACTTTTATTGGATTCCGTGCGTCTAATTAAATAATTACTAATAAAGTTTAATCTTTTTATTGAAGTTATTTAATGTCGATGACAGCTGAACCTTAGAAATATATTGCAAAAATTTATTTTAAAAAATGGTACTCACTTATTTATATGTTTAAATCACAATTTTATTTAATAGTTTATTGAATATAAACATTCTATTTGTTTTTGTGTAAGAAATATTTTTAATCAACAATATATATTCAAGGTCACGAAGTCAAATGTTTGTTTTTTTATTTAAATTGCTCCAATATTTATACTTACTAAATTGTGTTTTTAGTTTAATCGGTTTTTCCATGTCAATTCACATTATAATGTTTACAGTTTATTTTTGAACTGTTCTGTAATATGATAACAGAATCAAAAGGATTTATAATATATTCTGTTGCAAATGAATTCACGCCTACCTTGCCCGTCTAATATATGTACTATATATAATTGCTTTAGTCTTTTACTTTACTTTGATCTTTTTTAATTTAAGGTTAAATTAGGAACTGAGTAAAATACTATTTATAATTTCATTATTATGTTGTAAGATTTATTATTATTATATTTTTTATTAATATTATTATTATTAATTATATTATTATTATTATTATTATTAATATTATTATTAATATTATTATATCATTTCCATTCTCAATTTCTTGATAACTGTCGACTGAATGAATTGAATAATATGAGTGAACACAATTGTTGTCTGTAATTTGTGTTTATTAGTGGATCCTTCTTAGATTGTGTTTGGAACTTAGTTATATATATATATGTGTGTGTGTGTGTGTCATGGGTACAATGTCACGTACATTGGAATGACTGTCCATCAGTTCCACTCACAGGGTTTTGTTCACAATCGACTTATGGAATTCATTGATATTAGTAAACGCAATTTTGTGCTGCACATATGAAAATAATGTAAAATGCTTTTGTTTAAAAGTTTGAAAATATTTTATTGAAAGTTTATTAAGATTTTGTTAAATTTCAATTTTATTAAATTTATTAAATTAAATTTTTAAAATAATTGGAATTTTTAAAAACATAATTAATAATTTTAATAAGAACAATTTTTTAAAATACAAATGAAGAAATTTGTTTAAATAAAGCCTTTGAAATCAATTTAGTTTAGATTTCATATCTACCTGACGATGACATTAAGTCTATCAAAATATATTGTAGTATAATATATATTTTGTGATTGGTGCTTTCTTTTATATTATTATTATTATTATTATTATTATTATTATTATTATTATTATTATTATTATTATTATTATCATTATTATTATTATTACAATTATTATTATTATTATTACAATTATTAATATTAGTTATATTCAAAAACTTCTTATTATGAAATTTATTATAAAATAACATTAATTTAATTCTTTCAACTTATATTCAAAAGATATATTAAAATGTTTAAATATTTTAAAGGTGCATGTAAAGACTTTAATATTTAAATATTTTTGTATAAATTTTCAATTATTTGTTCTAAGTCATTTATTCTGAAATTTTATTCAAACCTTACAAATTTGTTTCTTTTCTTTTATTGCCTTCTTAATTAATTTCTTTTAATTCCTTTGCTTTCCTTAGTCCGTTTTTTGGTTTTTAACTTGTCAACCAATATTTTTTTTTATTTGATATTTTGTTTTTTTATTTAATTACTTGTTTTCTTTTAGTTTTATAAAATTTCACTAATTTATAATGGTTACTATTTCCCTAATAATTTTTCGAGAAATTACTACTAGATTGTTTATACTAGACAAATTAAATTTGCATAGAAATATTACCATTTCCCATTATTTATTATCAAAATGATGCCAAGATTTGTTTTCCTAATTAATCTATTAAAATGTGATAATTGGTATTATTTTGTTTTAATAGCAAAAATAGAATCTTAAAGATATTGAATTTATCTTAACCAAAATCACTTCATATAAATCATAACATTAAAGATTGTCTTGAGCTTTCGCTGAATTTTCATAAGAATTCCCTTGGGAAATTATCATTTAGAAATAGAAATTATCATTTCTTTAAACCTCTTATCTGAAAACTTTATTTTATTTTACTTAATTAAAACAACAATGCTAGGTAAGTCATCGGTTTTAGATAAATTATTTTCAATTTTGTTTTATTGTGCTCTAAATGCTTAAAGTAATAAAAATGGATTTATATATAATTCAAAAATTACTTTTTTACAATTAGTTTTCTGTTAAATTTATGAATGAAAGAATTAATAATATGACTTTTTTAATTTTTGCTAAGATTTTCTTTTAAAAACATTTTTATAAATTTTTGAATTTTATTTAGTTTTTTGTATTACGTAAGAAACTCAATCGCACTATTTATCGAACACATTTAACCATTTGAAACTACTTTTTCATTATTAAGTCCATCATTAATCTCATTTAATTTAAACAAACGGTCATTCAAAAATCAAAGACATTTTATAAAACTAAAATTTAGTTTGTAAAATGTTTAGTACTTTTTGTCTACGAATAGTTCATACTCACGATCCAAAAAATAATAATTTTCTTTTTTTAAAAGCAATTAGTTTTCAAAGCTTACCTACAAGCTGATGTCACCTAGAGCCATTAGACGACTCACAAGTTCGAGAAATACATATACCTCATTTCCTTTAAAGATTGGTTATATAATATATTTTTTATATAGGGGTTGGTTGTATTTTCAACATTGTATTTGTTATTGTGTTCGGATATGTATTTTATTAATGCTGATGTTTTTATAACATTCATAATTTGTGCCCATGAGGACTAATAAATGAGTAAAAACGTTATGGACTTAAACCATAATTTGAATTTGTCGCATTCAACGATTTCCCTTATTTCATAAGATAAAGCAAAAATTCACAAAGCAGTTAAGGAATTTTTGACAATTGAGTAAACGACAGGAGCTTCATGCAATTTGCAGAATCGATTTGTCTGGAAAATATTTGACAGATTATTTTATAAAAATCCTAACAGAGCGAGATAACAGTTTCACAGCTACATGTGAAAGAGATTTTACAGAATTGATAATAATTTTTTAATCGTTTTGTTTTATAGTTTATACAGTGAATTTTATTTTTACAAAAATAATTTGTGTAAAGATTTTAAACAACGATAAGTTGACAGACAATTTACAATAAAATGACACATGACAGCAATATATTGAAGTAAAAATAAAATTTTTTAAAAATCAATTTTCTTATTTAAAAAATAGTATATTCGAAAATCTATTAGTAAAATAAAGATAAATATAATAAAATATTAATTAAAACAAGTGTTTTGTAATGACAGAAAATATTATTTTTTTTGTCGTAGAATTCGAATAATTTACAAAGAAAACCTGTCTGATTGAAATTAGCAAATTTCACCATAAAATTCTTGAACAAACGAAAAACTTTATTTTTTAAAATTATCATTTAAATAAGCATAAGTTTACATCTAATTATTCTTTTTCTATTAACTTTGGCAATTCAAATGACATTTACTGAAAACTAGACAAATTTTGCATACTGCAGAAACTGGTTGATAATCTCGTGTAAATGTCAAAATTAAAAACTTTCAAAACAAAGTACATTTTTGTTTACAAAAATTAAAAAATCTTTTTATGAATATGAAATTAATATTAAAGCTTTTTGACTATTTATTATTATTAATTATTATTATTATTATTATTATTATTATTATTATTTTTCTTATTATTATTATTATTATTATTATTTTTATTATTATTATTATTATTATTATTATTATTATTATTATTATTATTATTATTATTATTATTATTATTTAAATTATATTCAATATAAGTTTAGTGCATTTAAAACAACTGCAGAAACTGGTTGATAATCTCGTGTAAATGTCAAAATTAAAAACTTTCAAAACAAAGTACATTTTTGTTTACAAAAATTAAAAAATCTTTTTATGAATATGAAATTAATATTAAAGCTTTTTGACTATTTATTATTATTAATTATTATTATTATTATTATTATTATTATTATTATTATTATTTTTCTTATTATTATTATTATTATTATTATTTTTATTATTATTATTATTATTATTATTATTATTATTATTATTATTATTATTAATATTATTATTATTATTATTATTATTATTATTTAAATTATATTCAATATAAGTTTAGTGCATTTAAAACAACTGCAGAAACTGGTTGATAATCTCGTGTAAATGTCAAAATTCAAAACTTTCAAAACAAAGTACAGTTTTGTTTACAAAAATTAAAAAATCTTTTTATGAATATGAAATTAATATTAAAGCTTTTTGACTATTTATTATTATTAATTATTATTATTATTATTATTATTATTATTATTATTATTATTATTATTATTATTATTATTATTATTATTATTATTATTATTATTATTATTATTATTATTATTATTATTATTATTATTATTATTATTATTATTATTATTATTATTATTATTAATATTATTATTATTATTATTTAAATTATATTCAATATAAGGTTAGTGCATTTAAAACAACTGCAGAAACTGGTTGATAATCTCGTGTAAATGTCAAAATTAAAAACTTTCAAAACAAAGTACATTTTTGTTATCAAAAATTAAAAAATCTTTTTATGAATATGAAATTAATATTAAAGCTTTTTGACTATTTATTATTATTAATTATTATTATTATTATTATTATTATTATTATTATTATTATTTTTCTTATTATTATTATTATTATTATTTTTATTATTATTATTATTATTATTATTGTTATTTTTATTATTATTATTGTTATTATTTTTATTATTATTATTATTATTATTATTATTATTATTATTATTTTTATTATTATTATTGTTATTATTTTTATTATTATTATTATTATTATTATTATTAATATTATTATTATTATTATTTAAATTATATTCAATATAAGTTTAGTGCATTTAAAACAAATTTCTTCAAATAAAAATTATCATTATTATAATTGAGCAAGGCGGGAAATGCAATTAAAAGAATGATAAGGAAATAAATCATCTAGATTTGGCTCTTATTCATTGAGCGGATATAATAAAATAATAATTATAATTGTTATTATTAACCAACCTCAAATTTTTGGCAAATTATATGAGAAAGGAAATTCTATTGAATAGTGTTTTTTTTAAATTCATTTTTTACTGTGGCATTTACTTGTTTAGAATATAAAAATGGATATAGTGTAACAATGTATACAGTTTATTTTGTTATTGAGAACTCACATATTTTATATTGTATGAACTGTATCATTTTTATATGGTTATGAAGTTCCTCATAATTTATTGTTATGGAATCGTAGAAAAGAAATTATAGCTATTTATTATGTAAATATTTATACTTTAATATAAAAAATTATAATTTAAAAAAATATTATTAAGCAAGCGGTTTTCACCATAAGATAGAACATTTATTAATTCAAATTTAGGAATGTTGCAGAGTCTTATTGGTAAGTCGGAATGATTCAAGATAAAATCCGAAGTATTATAACAGAAAAATTCATTTCCGAGATGACTTCTAAAAGTATCACGCGTTAAAAATGTTATAGATAAAACAAAAATCATTCGAATTATTAACATTAACGTGTCCAATGTTCATTTACTAAAGTGGTTTGTTATTAAGAAGAGCTATAACCTTATCCCAAAGGATATCATTCATCGGGCTTGTACAGTTTAAAATAAAGAACGATTGTAATTCACCATCTTTTTCAAATTCTACATCAATACAAAATTGTATCTTGATCGATCTCATTCCATTTATTGAATTATTTATTTTTATAATTGATCTGTTCGTCGACAGATTTCAAGTTTAGATTAGACAAGATTTCAATAATAGTATGTAACTTATTTGAGTCCAATTGACAATATGTGAAATTGAGCTACCATATTACTTAATAATAAGGGTAATTGGAGGAGTATCAGAAAGACCGAAGTCAGAATTTTAATTTGAAATATCAACAACTGCATTGTTGTTTGGAATTAAATTATCATCAGAATCTTAAAAAAAAATAGTTGTAGCTTTATTCAGTTTTATAATTTTAAAAAGGTGACGGTAACCTACAATGTTGTTTCTGTTATTTATACTATTAACGGTTCGTGTACCTTCTGAATTTATCTAGGTGGTGTACCCTGTGAGGTGGAAATTACCCCACTGCAAAATATACTATTTTACTATACAAATGTGACTATTCACACTACCAAGGTAGTGTAAATGATTGGGATTGTCCCATGACAGTACTCATCAGAGAATCGTTTTAAATAGAACAATATTGTTTCATTTGTCAATGAACATCATAGGATGATCTGATGATTTTAATGGCAATAGAAAATTTAGGCAACACAGCAGGCAATGTAATGAGTCACTTTTTACTGTGTCTGAGGAATTGATGAACTGTCTTTATAAGGAACGGTACATAAGATGCAAAGAGATTCAAATAGTGTCCATTGCAAAGGTTGACTGGTCAAAGTACATATTAAAAGTCGCCAGGAATGGTCGACGCCATCCTCAGTTCTTTGCACTTTGTATGAATAGATTTAAACAGCGATATTGTGCAGGGTGATGTAGGGTGGAGGCAATGTGATAAGTTATTTTTTACTGTAAACAATAAATAATAGAGACACATGTATATTCACACACATACACTACTCTTAGACACAGCTTTCACAGACAAGTATAAAACGACAGATATTTAGTGGCTAATCATAATTTAATTATTGGCCATACCATGTCTAAACATCAACTTCCCTAACGCAAGGCTCATACTGTGGCAAATGCTTTAATTTATAACGTTCTTGTCGAAGAAGAGGATGAGTTTGGAAATGAATTAGACGAAGATGATTACGTAAAACAAGCAATTGCTCGGCAACAAGATGACAGCACAGTTGATGATATTGAAGAACAAGATGATGTGCTTGGTGAAGAGAACGTAAGCGTTGAATTCAGTAGGGACGATGATTCAGTGGAAGAGAATGATAATAGCTATCTTCTTGCACCATCTGGATTAATCTGGACAACAACTCGATCAAATCAAGGCAGACAAGCTGCTCACAATGTTTTCCTCTCTCAGCAGGGATTTCCAACTGGATTGCGTCCACAAACTCGATAAGAACGATTTCTGGTCTTATTCGAGAAAATAATCGACATCACAGTTCGTTTTACAAACCTACAAGGCGTGTTGGACATCGCCTTGGTACTCAATGGCACATAACTGACAAACATGAGATTTTAGCCTTTATTGACCTTCACGTTCTTTCAGGTAAATATCCAAATTTGTATGTGTATATTGATGTTGTTTGAATGTATGTAGTTTTATTCCATATTTATTATATTGAATTATTCGTTTAGGAGTTTACAAGGCATATCATTGTGCGTCTCGTGAATTATGGTTAAGAGATGGGCAGCTAGTGTTTCGTGCTAGCATGAGTTATAAACGATTCACCAAATTAAAAGAAGCTTTACGATTTGAAGATGGACAATTATTTCACAATCTTCGTATTGGCTAACCGCGTCTTAGGAAAAATACCACAATGGTTAGTACTTTGAAACACAATAAAAGAGAGATATCGCCTGCTGCACAATGTGTAACAAATCGAAATCAAGGAGACAGCAAGCACTACTACAATGACAATTGAACTATTTGTTCATTTTATGACAAATCCAACAAACCTGTCCTGTTGCTTTTGACGATGCATGGATGTCAAATGAACAGAGGTGATAGTAAAACAGATATTTTATCATACTATAATTCAACGAAGCCTGGAGTCTACACACTAGATAAACTTGTACGTATCTTTCGGTCAAAGCGCAAATGTAGAAGGTGGCCTTATTTCATTTTTTTCACATGCGTGGATGTTGCTATTATTTCCAATATGAAACCGTTTGGAGAGGAACATTACTATTTCAAGCGAGAGCTTTGATATGAAATAGTATTGCCACATATTTAAAGAAGGAAAACCATCCAAAGTTGCGTGAAACAGTCAAACAAGAATTGAGATCGGTCGGAGTCCAATTTCCAGATGTGGTGCGGGAACGTTCACAAAGCCAAGAACGATGTGAATTTTGTGGTCGACAAGGAGATAGAAAAACGAAAAAGAGCTGCAATCAGCGTGGAAAACTTATCTGTGTGTAATACACAGTGGGCTTATGTCCTACTTGTTCATGATCATTATTTTTTAAATTTATCATAATCATGTGACTATTTGTATCATTTTGCAAAGATGTTTGGATTCAGAGCGTTTTGATTTGATAATAAAATTACTATCTTATACAGTTTAATTGGTTCAAAATTGACGGGAATATAATAGCAGTGATTTTGCTATCTAATATAATGAAATGAACGAAAATTTCGACTGAACAAAATGTAATTTCTGTGGGGTAATGTACACCCCACTGGGCATACAACACTATAATATGTGTGTTAAACAATTCTGTGTATGGTGTAGATTTGGAAATTAGCATAAATGTTGCTTCGGAATAGGTAAGTAAAGTCATAAAATTTCAGGCATTATAATGTTTTGGTTTGAATATACCATAGCGTCAATCTTTACCTGAGGTGCAAAACACACCACAGGGTACGCCAACCGTTAATATTAATATTATCGATATTATTATTATTGAACTGTAATATAAAACCGATTTCTCAGTTGAGGTAAATCGTTTTAAGTGTAACCTGTGGTCACCCCAGAATGATGGGCATCAATGTAATTAACTTTATGTTGCTTGTGGTTTGACAGGTGTTGATTTGATTTGAAGTATTGTTGCAAATTTTGTTATTGAGATTAGAAAATTGATTATTAAAGTTGTTGTGAGTTGAATTGAGATAGTTAGCATTGGAGTTTTGGGAACTTACCCCAAGACTTAGAAGAACAGTTGATGCAGCAGATTTGATAATATTGTGCAACGAATCATTACCTGAATTTTTATTCGATTGAAGACTGAGGTTATGAATGTGTTTTGTGAAATTATACATATATGGCAAAGAAAGTAGATAATGCACAAAAGAGATTGCAATAATAAGTTTTCATAACTTTGTAACAGTTTCCATCATGTTGTGAAGAGTGACAATGATTGGGGTAAAGATTGCATATTAATTTGAAAATAACTGTAAAATATGGTTAATATGATAAAAATATTACAAAACTCGTTATTATTCAGTAACTAACACAGAATTATTATCCGATGAAAATTTGTTAAATTACAATAAAAAAAATTATAATAATGTTTTTAGAATCACTATAAAGAAGAATCGATGAAAATAAAAAAATTTAATAAAAATTAAAATTGAACACAGAAGTTTGAAAGTATGGAGAATTAAAAAGGAACAACAGTCGAATTTGGAAAGGTTTAATGCAAGTTTCATGCGTTTTTTCGGATAATTTGAAAATCAACAAACAAATCAAGTTACAAACATTATTATTTTTTATAAATTGTCGTTAATAAATTTTATTTTTCGAATAATTGTTAAAATAATTGTTAATAATTTTTACTTAATTGTCGAAGCCCCACAACAAAGCATGCAACCAGACTGTCCCTAAGCTCTTTTTTATCGGAGACTCGACTAGTCTCTTCGAAGTTCCAACATATAACACTCGCATAATAAATAACTAGATAAACAAATTACATATCCAACTACATAATATAACATACAAATAATAAAAAATACAAGTACTAGTCCTATATCATAAGCATCACAAACGACCAAACTATAGTGTGAATGTCTACTGATTTCTAGCGGCAGCATAAATCTAAATGCTTTTTAGTGAGAGCCGACAATACCATTTGACTAAAGTGTGAGAGTCTAGTGTTTTTGAACGAGAACTTAAATTCATGGTATTTTTTATCAAGAATGTGTAGATTTTTGTTATTGGTAGCAGATTTTTATTAGTTTTGATTGACATTCATTTATTGATAAAGCAATTGAAATACGTATATCCTTAATTTCTCTAAATTAAATTCAATTATTCTACAAAAATGAGGGTAGGGTAAGTAGGGTATCTAGTAACTATCTGCCTTTATCAAATACACACACTAAAATCTGATAGAATTCAACTAAAACTTAATGCATGAAAATAATTAGCATTTATTTATTGTTGTTATGAAATTTTAAATATTGAATTTATCTGGTAGATTTTTTTGAGATTTCTTGAAAGTTTGTTTAATTATTAAACAATGCTGAATCATTAATAAATTTTTGGAATATGAGTTCTTTTAATGAAAATGTTTTTCAGGATAATTTAGAACATGTGCTAGC
Organism: Schmidtea mediterranea; assembly: GCA_022537955.1. Classification (NCBI taxonomy): domain Eukaryota; kingdom Metazoa; phylum Platyhelminthes; order Tricladida; family Dugesiidae; genus Schmidtea; species Schmidtea mediterranea. The sequence continues at coordinate 229,226,281 of CM039680.1, forward strand.
AACTTCTATTAATAATAATAATAATAATAATTTTTATATTTTTTATCATTATGAAAGATTTTTTTTATAAATTTCAAAAAATAATCTTGTTTACTTTAAATTTCAAAACTTTCGATAATTTAAGAAATAAACTAATTTTTATTTAATTAATTTGTTTATATGTATAAATCATCCTTCACAGGAATCGATAGTCGAAAAAATCTTAATATCATTGCAAAATAAAAAGCGATTAGAGGTGAAAATCAAAAAAAGGTTTTATTTATATAAATATATATAGTTTTTTTTAATAAATCACTTTATTTCCTCTAACAAAAAATGTATTCCTCATTTTACTTTAAGCAAAGTATTTTAAATTCTTTTAAAATTCCTTAGTATTATTTAAATAACATTTTCTAAAACAATATTATTTACATAAATGCAGTATTTCGACCAGTGATAAAAATGGATAATGATCGTGATCAAAAATAATTGCTTACCAATAGTTGAGATAAAATTCAGAACATAAATTGCTTTATTTTTCCAAGTAATTTTATCAATTTTGGTAGTTTTAAACTTTTAAAATATTTTAATTGTCGTTATTAATTTTGAAATTTTACCAGATCAACTTGTTGAAATGTAAACTTTATAATCAGAGAATTGTTATTTTCACTTTTCCTATTCCAAATGTTTGAAGCTATTTTAAAAATTCACTAAACCGATAAAAATTGTTTTAATTAAATTATAAGAAAGCGCAATTCAAACAAACGTTTAACGATATATTTTGACAGTGCTCCTGTCATCATTTTTAAAAAAACAAAAAAACATATACATATTATAGATTTAATAAACAAATTACACAATTTTATTAGATATAAAAATATTTTTCATTAAAATTATATAAAATATTTTATAAATTTTTAAAAAGATTTTTGAAAATAGTTTAAATTGTAAAATTAATTGATGTAATTTTTAAGCTTATCATTTATATAATATAGAAAATATGGCAGACGGTCCATTAGTATTTAAAATCGGAAATTTGGTAAATTACTTATACGCAATGACAACTAATCCTAATGTTTAATACAAAGGTGCTTTCAAAAGACATTTTTTTATAACGGATAAAGCATTCGGCTAATGTTTATTCTCTCATATGCAAAAGGATCAAGTAGCGACAAGGAAATCAGACAAATTTGTTAGAATATATATTATTTAAAAAATGGTTTTTATTGGTCAAATATTTTATTCAAGTCTCATATGGTCTTTATCAGAAACCCATGTTTTCTTTAAATGAAAGATGTTGAATATATAATAAAGGTTTCCTTTACATTTAAATCTTTGAATATATTTTCATATTTTTTAAAACATTCTGAAATTCTCCGATAAAGAAAGATATTAAAACTAAAATACGCAATATTCGGATAGTAACACAAAAAGGACATAATATATAACAAAACAAAATTTTACAAATCAAATTCTAATAATATACTATTTTAATTGGTAGCATCGAAAAAATGTAATTAACTTTTAAAAAATCACACAAAATTGGCTTTGCACTAAATTAAAGAAAAACACCAATGCAAATATATATTTAGACAGAATTTCTGCAGTCATCAGGCAGTCTTTAATTTTAAACTATTTAGAATAAACCATTGTTAGTTAAACAAATTTCTGCTTTTAAATTCTCAAATTATTTTATCAAAAATAAAAAAATCTTGCTTTTATAAATCACAAATTCTACAAAATTTTAAAAAAATTAATTTTCTAAAGTTTTACAAAACAGAGACTTTAACAAAATCTAAATATAACTTTCAACAAAATATTAAAAAAATTATTTTAACAAAACTATTTTGAGAGGGGAAGTCTTACTTATCAGAGTAGGTAGTTAGAGCCACTCTGGAACATAAAAAATATAAGGGGGGCAGGTTTATTTACAGATTAATTTCGGATTATCTTGATTACATAATTATGTAATCAACTTAATTAATTTTGTGTGTATTTTAATTAATTTTTGTGTGTATTTTTTTCGAAATTTTTTTCGAGTTTTTGGCGCGATTTTTTTTTCAATTCAAATTTTTGGAACATTTTTTAAATTCAAATTTTGGCAAATTTTTGAAATAAAATTGAAATAGTTTTTTTGAATAAATTTTTTTTTTCAATCACACTTTAGTCGGGGTATTTTTGAAAAAGACTAAAATAAATTGGCTTGAATCGCCTAACGATAAAAAAAGCATAAAATTAAAATTGGCTCAAATCACCTAAGATGAACACACTATAGTTAGGGATAATTTTAACTCGTAATAAAAAACAATGCAATATTGGTGTCAATACTCTATAAAAATACATAAAATAAATGGTTGAATCGCTAACGATAAAAAAAGCATAAAATTAAAATTGGCTCAAATCACCTAAGATGAACACACTATAGTTAGGGATAATTTTAACTCGTAATAAAAAACAATGCAATATTTGGTGTCAATACTTTCTATAGGTAAATATAGGCATAAAATAAATTGGTTTGAATCGACTAACGATAAAAAAGCATAAAATTAAAATTGGCTCAAATCGCCTAAGATGAACACACTATAGTCAGGGATAATTTTAACTCGTAATGAAAAACAATGCAATATTTGGTGTCAATACTTTCTATAGGTAAATATAGGCATAAAATAAAAATGGCTTGAATCGCCTACTGATAAAAAATTGACAGGGTATTTTATAGGCTTGTTAAAAAAAACACTTGAAATATTTGTTCACACAATTTTTATAGGCAAATTTAGGCTCTAGATAAAAATAATTTAAAATACCTAAAGTAAATTAAGATAAATTAAAGTACATTAGGATACATTAAAGTATATTAAAGTAAATTAAGGTAAATTGAAGGGTCTAAAGTAAATTAAAGTACATAAGAGTATATTAAAGTAAATTTAGATAAATTAAAGTACATTAGAATACATTTAAGTATATTAGAGTAAATTAAGGTTCCTCAAGTAAATTTAGATAAATTAAAGTAAATTAAGGTTCCTCTAGTAAATTAAGATACATTAGAGTATATTAAGGTAAATTAAAGTAAATTAAGGGTCTAAAGTAAATTAAAGTACATAAGAGTATATTAAAGTAAATTTAGATAAATTAAAGTAAATTAAGGTTCTTAAAGTAATTTAAGGTGCCTAGAGTCAAGTATGGTAAGTTAGGTAAGAATTTTTAAAAATTAAATAGAGTCAACAGTTAAGTTACATAAGGGTAATTTTTAAAGCTGAAAATTTTAAAAGCAGTTATAGTAGGCAAATTACATAAGGTAAGAATTTTTTAAAAGTAAATAGAGGGTCAAAAGGTAAGTTACATAAGGTAAGAATTTTTAAAGTTAGAGTCGACAATATTGCATGATAAAATTTATTAAATAAAATTTTCAGTATAGTTTTATCGATCAATTTTTATACATATTTTTAAATGATAAAATTTTTAACATAATTTTACAATGGAATTTTTCATACATGATTTTTAAAGATGAATTTTTTAGAATAGTTTTACAATGGAATTTTTTATACTTGATTTTTAAAGATGAAATTTTTATGATAATTTTACAATAAAATTTTTTATACATGATTTTAAAATAGAATTTTTAGTATAATTTTATCGATGAATTTTTTATATATAATTTTTAAAGATGAAATTTTTAGGATAATTTTACAATGAAATTTTTATACATGTTTTTAATTGAAAAAATTTTTAATGTAATCTTATAATCAAATTTTAGTATAATTAATACTATGACTTTTTTATACATGTTGACAATGATCAAATTTTCAAAGAATTTTATTAAATTAAATTTTTGAGTTTCAGTGTTACATAGTATTGTCTAAGGTAGGTAGTAGTCATTCGCAAGAGCAACCCATCTCCTCCACTCTGCAGCAACCCATCCTTAATAAAAAAAAATAATAAAATAATAATAATAAATAATAATAATAATAATAAATAATAATAATAATAATAATAATAATAATAATAAATAATAATAAATAATAATAATAATAATAGTAATAATAATAATAATAATAATACTTTCAGAAAACATAAAAAGTTAACTTACTTGGTATCAACTTCTGAATACTGATAACCCATCACACTGAATAATCCATTAATAACTGAACAACAATCACTAGGTACTGTATACAAATAACTGAGTACTGTACAACTCTCTATATACATACTAGGCATTGAATAATTTACTTATTCAATAAAATGCAATATTTAAATAATATTTACTCTTTGAAAACCGATATACAACCATCTTAAACAACTTAAAACTAAAATTTTCTCTCAATCATTTCCCCTTAAAATACTTGATTATTGACAAAAATCCCAAAATGTTACCAATAACTAGTTACTGAATCAATAAATATTAACGATGGGTTACTGACCAACAAAATTTGAAATAAATTACATAAAAGGTTAACAAAAAGAAATACAAGTTGAAATTTTATTAACTTCTTCACTGTCTTTCACATCATTGGTGTCTCGAAATTTGTAAATTTTTTCGGTTGCTTAGTTACCTTGTTGTTATCAAGCGATAATTAATCAAATTCATTGAAACCAAATCCATTGTTATATTTACTTGGTATCAACTTCTGAATACTGTTAACCCATACACACTGAACAATCCATTAATAACTGAACAACAATTACTAGGTACTGTATACAAATAACTGAGTACTGTGCAACTCTCTATATACATACTAGGTATTGAATAATTTACTTATTTATTAAAATACCATATTTAAATAATATTTACTCTTTGAACACCGATATTCAACCAACTTAACCCATTTAAAAATAAAATTTTCTCTCAATCATTTCCCCGTAAAATACCTGGTTATTCACACACTCACAGTATGTTATCAATAACTAGTTACTGAACAAATCAATATCAAAAATTGTTTACTGACCAAGAAATCTTTAAATAAAAACACATAAAAATTTGAACAATCAAAAGAAATACAATTTTATTAACTTCTCCACTCTTTTATCGATCATTGATGTCTCCAAATTGTTTGGTTATTTAGTTACCTGATTGCTATCAAGAAACTATTAATCATTGAAGCTCAATCAATTGTTGTATTTTCTCTGAATAAAAATTTATTGCTTTACAGTCTTGTATGTGATTTATTGAAATTATTTTGTAAAACTTAGTTAAAAAACTTTGAAATTTTTCTACTATTTTTGTAATATTTTTAATTGCGTCCAACAATGAACAATTATTAAAAGTTATTTTCAAAAATGAATGCCAACCTTTTCATTTAATTTTCACATGCCCCTAAATAAATTAATCAAAAAATTACTTAAATTTATTTTTATAGATTTTCTGATCTTTTCACCCCCAACCTTTATTGTTTACTGAATGATAAATTAATTAGTAAGTACAAGTAGTGGTTAATCTAAATGCTAGTGAAAAGAAACTTGATTAGAAAAATATTATTAAATTAATTTCTCAAAACATATATTACTTTCATTGTACTTGGAATAAATTTTCATATATTTATTGAAAATGATTCGACTCTTAAAATTATTAACTGAAAGATGCTAAAGGTTTGAATAAAACTGATAGAAAAAAAAATTAATATCTACCGCATTACTAAAATCAAATAACTATAATTTCTGATACCATGCTTCAATACATACATAGGTTCTTGTGTACTGATATCACTTACTGAAAACCCAAAGTTATAAGAAAAATGTATGTGATTGTTTATTAGTCTTTGTAGAAATTATTTTATTAAATTGTGGTTAGCTGGTGAATAGAATTTGATTTAAGTAGTGGGGAAGATGTAAATTTTAAATAAATTTGATTAAATTTGTTAGTTCTTTAAATAAAATTTTTTAAAGAAAGCTTCAACATAGTAGCAAATTTTAAAGAGAATAGTACTTATCAATTAAAAATTAAATTAAATTAACTAAGTTGTAAGATAATTGAAAAATTTATTAGATCATTTTTTAAAATTTTATAAGATTGTTATGTAATTGTTCTAGGTACTTGTTGAATGAAAATTAGTGTATGTTATCGACTGCTCACAGTATTTAATTCTACAATTTCCGGATAAATAATTATTAAATTCTTGATTCCTGGAAATAATCGTAAATATTTAAATTATTCAGAAAATTGTCAAAAAACCTAAATAATGGGAAACAAAAAAGTTTTAAATACTAGTCAATTTTAGTTTTTAATTTAATTGAATTACAAATATTTTATTAAAATCAAATAAATAGTTACATGAATCAAACAATTTCTTAGAACATAAATGTTATCGATATGTCAACATGTATAAAAAAGTCATAGTATTCATAGGATTATTCAGTGTGATGGGTTATCAGTATTCAGAAGTTGATACCAAGTAAGTTAACTTTTTATGTTTTCTGAAAGTATTATTATTATTATTATTACTATTATTATTATTATTATTTATTATTATTTATTATTATTATTATTATTATTATTATTATTATTATTTATTATTATTATTATTATTTATTATTATTATTTTATTATTTTTTTTTATTAAGGATGGGTTGCTGCAGAGTGGAGGAGATGGGTTGCTCTTGCGAATGACTACTACCTACCTTAGACAATACTATGTAACACTGAAACTCAAAAATTTAATTTAATAAAATTCTTTGAAAATTTGATCATTGTCAACATGTATAAAAAAGTCATAGTATTAATTATACTAAAATTTGATTATAAGATTACATTAAAAATTTTTTCAATTAAAAACATGTATAAAAATTTCATTGTAAAATTATCCTAAAAATTTCATCTTTAAAAATTATATATAAAAAATTCATCGATAAAATTATACTAAAAATTCTATTTTAAAATCATGTATAAAAAATTTTATTGTAAAATTATCATAAAAATTTCATCTTTAAAAATCAAGTATAAAAAATTCCATTGTAAAACTATTCTAAAAAATTCATCTTTAAAAATCATGTATAAAAAGTTCCATTGTAAAATTATCCTAAAAATTTTATTATATAAAAATATGTATGAAAAATTCCATTGTAAAATTATGTTAAAAATTTTATCATTTAAAAATATGTATAAAAATTGATCGATAAAACTATACTGAAAATTTTATTTAATAAATTTTATCATGCAATATTGTCGACTCTAACTTTAAAAATTCTTACCTTATGTAACTTACCTTTTGACCCTCTATTTACTTTTAAAAAATTCTTACCTTATGTAATTTGCCTACTATAACTGCTTTTAAAATTTTCAGCTTTAAAAATTACCCTTATGTAACTTAACTGTTGACTCTATTTAATTTTTAAAAATTCTTACCTAACTTACCATACTTGACTCTAGGCACCTTAAATTACTTTAAGAACCTTAATTTACTTTAATTTATCTAAATTTACTTTAATATACTCTTATGTACTTTAATTTACTTTAGACCCTTAATTTACTTTAATTTACCTTAATATACTCTAATGTATCTTAATTTACTAGAGGAACCTTAATTTACTTTAATTTATCTAAATTTACTTGAGGAACCTTAATTTACTCTAATATACTTAAATGTATTCTAATGTACTTTAATTTATCTAAATTTACTTTAATATACTCTTATGTACTTTAATTTACTTTAGACCCTTCAATTTACCTTAATTTACTTTAATATACTTTAATGTATCCTAATGTACTTTAATTTATCTTAATTTACTTTAGGTATTTTAAATTATTTTTATCTAGAGCCTAAATTTGCCTATAAAAATTGTGTGAACAAATATTTCAAGTGTTTTTTTTAACAAGCCTATAAAATACCCCTGTCAATTTTTTATCAGTAGGCGATTCAAGCCATTTTTATTTTATGCCTATATTTACCTATAGAAAGTATTGACACCAAATATTGCATTGTTTTTCATTACGAGTTAAAATTATCCCTGACTATAGTGTGTTCATCTTAGGCGATTTGAGCCAATTTTAATTTTATGCTTTTTTATCGTTAGTCGATTCAAACCAATTTATTTTATGCCTATATTTACCTATAGAAAGTATTGACACCAAATATTGCATTGTTTTTTATTACGAGTTAAAATTATCCCTAACTATAGTGTGTTCATCTTAGGCGATTTGAGCCAATTTTAATTTTATGCTTTTTTTATCGTTAGGCGATTAAAGCCAATTTATTTTAGTCTTTTTCAAAAATACCCCGACTAAAGTGTGATTGAAAAAAAAATTTATTCAAAAAAACTATTTCAATTTTATTTCAAAAATTTGCCAAAATTTGAATTTAAAAAATGTTCCAAAAATTTGAATTGAAAAAAAAATCGCGCCAAAAACTCGAAAAAAAATACACACAAAAATTAATTAAAATACATACAAAATTAATTAAGTTGATTACATAATTATGTAATCAAGATAATCCGAAATTAATCTGTAAATAAACCCCCCCCCTATATTTTTTGTTCCAGAGTTTCCCTAACTACCTACTCATATGGTATTCAGATCTAATGCCGCATACGTTGGAATGACTGCCCGTCATCTCCGTTTTCAAGTTCTTGATAACTGTCGACTGAAAGAATTGATTAATATCAGTAAATACAATTGTTGTCTGAATTTTGTCTTTATAAGTGGATTTCAAGTCCTACTTAGATTTTGTTCGGATCTTGGTTTTCAATTTATATGTCATGGGTGTAATAACCACATACATTGGAATGACTGCCCGTCATTTCCGCTCTGTTTTTGATCACAGTCGACTGATGGAATTGATTAATATTAGTAAGCGCAATCTTTTGATTGGTGTTTTTCTTTAACTTTTAATTAATAACAAATTGTTGTAATTTGTTATGTAATCTGTTATTTATTTTAAAATAAAATATAAATTTACTCAAACAAATTTATAAATGATCACGTATTTAATCAACAACCGATACATTATTTTAATCCACTCTGGAAATCTAACAAATGTGCAATTATTTTAATGCACTGTGGAAATCTAACAAATGTGCAATTATTTAAACAAAACATTATATATTAAATGAAATATTTATAAACTCTTAGAAATGAAATTGTTATCATTTTGATACCATTCACGAGCAAAGTGCTGTAATTCTTTTATAATATATACAATAAAAAAATAGTATTTTGTTTAAAAGATTAAGTTGCAACGTTCGTAGTAATTAGTGCAATATAGCTTCTAAAATATAATAATATATCTCATATATTATTATGTTTAACATTATAAAAAATGAATTTTCGATGGCCTCATAAGAACGAGCAATTTAACGAACGAAAATTTGAGTATACATATTATTTTTACATAATCATACATTTATTATTCAATAACATCTGAGTATAAATCAAATAAATGCAAAATTGGGAAGATTTGATTGAAAATTAAAATTAAGGTGAAAACTTTCCTTGGAAAATAAAGAATAATGAAATATTACAATGAGAATAACTAGGTCTTCATTCCCAATACTGAGATTTATTTGTTATAAACTTTTCCGGTTTGAAGAAAGAAAGTTTCTGATTATTATTATTATTATTATTATTATTATTATTATTATTATTATTATTATTATTATTATTATTATTATAATTATTATTATTATTATTATTATTATTATTATTATTATTATTATTATTATTATTATTATTATTATTATTATTATTATTATGTTTACTGCAATTTATTGAAATATAATTTAAATTTAATATTGTGAGATTAACAATAATAATTCTAAAATATTCTAAATTAATCGCCAATTATGAATTAATGTAAAATTTAACGTCGTTAAGTGGAACTTCGTATTTATCCTAATATTTCTTGCAAAAACAGTCTTACAATACGCAAAGCATTTTAATATTAAGTCAGAATTCTCATATTAGTAAAACTTTTACATTTTAAATTATAAACTTGCAAAAGCCTTTAGGTAGATATGTTTAACCATTTTAGTCTGTGTCACTATTTAGACAGTTTTTTTTAACTTACAAAAATGTAATTTACAAACTCATTCGTTACTTATGTAACTTAGATTGATGTTATTTCTGACATTTCAATTTATTTAATCGTCATTTCAAATAAGAGATAAATATTTTGATTTTTTTAATAAAAAAATATATTTTCCAATCAAGATAAAATAATTGAAGATATAAATAATTATTTCGAAATTCCCTCATATATCTTTTTCATAAAAAAGTATAATTTTCCATTAACATTCAATTTTACTTAGTTTATATAATTTTAAAATAAATTCCTTCATAACTGCTTTAATCAAAATAATTAATTTCTAAAGTTAATTTCAATTTAATTAATTTTAATTTTCATATGTAATAAATACACTAAGATTGGTTAATTATTACTTAATAGAGACTATTCAGACATTTTGTGATTGTCCTTGAGAAAGTTATTGATCTATAAATAAATATTCTCGTTCAATCAATATACAGAAAATAAATAGTAATCTTTTATTGATATTAAATAAGATTGTACTTTATTATTTTATATTTATTTTATAACTTATTTTATAATTTCAAATGAAAATTAAGAGTTAAAGAAATAAATTTTTATGACATTATTAAAACATTCGAAGTAATAAACAAATTAATAAACGAAGATCTAATCAATTGTTTTTTAAACAAAACTCGCTATAAATATAAATAAAAATTTGAAATGTGTTTTAATAATAAATATAAATTTTATCTGATAATTTACAATTGATTTATTGATTCTGTAGATTTCTGTGGATCAGAACTCATTATTGAAGTTCTTTGTATCTATTCGAGTTTCCGTTGACATTCGTAAGTAATCAACTGTAACCGGAAATGAGATCTCTGGATTATCCAATTACGCACAGTGATTTCAATTGTTTTAAACAAATAAATCAACAGGCTTTTTAAGCATTAACACGCTTTCCTTTTTAATTGGTGACAGTTATATACAAAATGTTCAATTGATTTGTGGATTTAAAACAAAACAAATGAATTAAAAATTTTAATTTACTCTTTTTAGCTTCTGGGGTATAAATTAAATTCATTTATTTACTATGTTATAAGCCACTGAAAAGGGTTAAACGACTTCCACATTCAGATAATTATTTTACGGTAGATATATTTTTATGTGTTTTAGCAACTTTTCGGACACCGTTTAAGTAAATTGTATTAATTAATTATTTGTTAGGGGTCGGATCAGGAGGTTTTGTAAATAAAATTAATCCCTTTTAGTTAATGGCTACAGCAGTTAAGGCGATCGTTCAGCCACAAATCAGCAACATCAGCCTTTGCCAACTAATCAACAACTCAGTGCCAATCCATCAACTATGTCCTTTGCTAGCCAGCATCTTTCAAGCTTCAATACTTAACTCCATCCTAACTGCTACTTCTGTAGCATATTTGTTCTGGTGTTTCATTCGGTTGGGTTCGAGAATAAAATTTGATTTATTATGTTTAATAATTTTGGATTTTTTATTTATAGCAAATTTTATATAGTAAATTTATGTTTGGTAATTATTAAATGAAAATTTAGGTTTTTTAAAAACTGTTTTGAAAATGTAATTTTAAAAATGTAAATTTGTGGTTAAAAATGTAAAATCGTTTTTTTGTGTGTTTTAATAATGAGTATGTAAATTAGTGGAAGTTTAAAAAATAAAAATTTAATTTCAAATGAATTTAATAAATATATTTCAATTTAATGATGCTGCTAAGAAAATTAAAGAATATTTTCATAAAACACCGGTAATTGAGTCTAGCATTAGCAATTATTTATTGAACCGTAAGGTTTATTTCAAATGTGAACATCTACAAAAAACTGGTTCTTTTAAAATTCGAGGTGCAGTGGATAATATATTGTGTAAATTATAAAAACATCCTGTATAGGGAATTATCACTCATTCTTGTGGAAATCATGGATAAGCGGTGGCATTTACCGGACAACTATTAAATCTACTTAGTATTAATTTTGTGCCTAGATCGACTTCTATTATTAAATGCAAAGCCATTAAAATTTATGGTGGTCAGTTACAGTTTTCTTAAGACAAGCAACACAGCTGGGAGGAAAGGTGTGATACACTTTAAAATTAACATGAATACATTATTATTCATCCTTGCGATGACTATGGCACTATAGGTGGACAGTCTTTGGACAGAGTTCAACATTATTCATTTGTTAATGATTCGATTGGATTCGTTCTTAGTTATGATCAATGGATCAAATCTTCAGGCGGCATCGTTGATAATACTTTGACAAAAGCTGAGATGACTCTAAAAGCAGTACAAGACATATTCAAACTTCAGCCTTCACAATCTAATAAAAATTCAGTTAATGATTCGTTGCACAATATTATCAAATCTGCTGCATCAACTGCTCTTTTAGGTCTTACGGGAGGTTCCAATAAATCCCAATGCTAACAATCTCAATTCAACTCACAGCAACTCTGATAATCATCCTTCTAATTTCAATAACAAAGATTGCAATAATACCTCAAAGCAAATTAACACCCGTCAAACCACCAGCAACATTAAGTTAATTACATTCATATTTAAAACACGAATTCTAATATTTATTCATTCAGAAGGTTATTTCGATAACTTTATTTAAGCAAATCGGCATGAGTAAATTTTTTCAATGTTACTAGATATAAATAAGGAATTCAATAAACATCATCAATCAACATTATGCAATACACAAATTAAATTATTTTTTGTTAAATATTCCATTTTTTTTTCATTTTGACAAAAGATTAAATATTTAAATGTACATGACGCAAGGTTTTGAATTTATATTTATCAATTTTTATAATGACAAAAAAAATTTTTACATTGATAATAACTTTAATTAATTTAATAAATCATTTGAATTCATTAAATAAGTTATATTCTGACATACATCAAAACAAGCTGAATACAGTCATAAAACACTTAAGTTCAGAATGTTGTAATTAAAATATTCTGCATAAATCAAAAAACAAAAATTAACACTTGAAATTTATATTTTTCCATGAAAGAATATACAAGCGTAAGCCTTCTTTAAGCACTCTAAGTTTTTCAAAGTAAACTTGACGGTCATCCTCAACACCCATTAAAGAGCATCAAAGATATACACGGCGTCAAAGGACAAGATGGCTTTCAATCATAGATATCAAATCATCTTTTTCCTCAATTTCAACTACGAGCTTTTTAACTGCGACATCTTAAATATACGCTATTGGAGCTGGAATTACCACGGCTGCTGGCACCCAATATAAATTCTCTAAAAATATTTTCTAGCTGATTTTCGGAAATTTTGGCAATCACATCAGTTATTCAATGTCGCAAAGGAAAAGTAAAAAACAATTTTTAAAGAACAAAAACTTTAAATTAAATCCTATTTTTTCTATTCAATATACTTAACAAATCACAAGTATTTTTAGTTTCACTTTATCGCGCAGGATAGATCCCCCCTCAATTAAAATAGAAAACTGTATTTCGATCTTGCGAAATGAGTTTCCACCCGTTTGGTCAATGAGCTATCGCGCACTATATGATATTTCTAATTTTTTTATTCCATCTGTTAAATGAAGCATTAATATTATGTTAAAACCCTTAGTGCTGTTTTGGTGAGATAATAGTTCAAAATACCAGATTATGCAATCCGTTGCCAAAGAAGCAGACGCCAAGCAAATTCTCCAAAACTTTATATGAAATATTTAAAAAAATATATTTAATAATTTTGACAGTTTAATGTTAATATTAACAAATCAAAATTTTGTCCCATTGAACTTTGGGATTTTTTGATACTCATTTACATAATTCGTTATCTTAAATTCATTTTGCCGCTAGGTTTTAAATATTTAATCCATTAAAACACAGCCATTAAAATCAATTGTTTTAATTTCACATAATAAAAAATATCTTTCATGTTTATAATTTATTTAAAAGATTTTTGATTATGTTCTCAATAATTTTTTTAAAATAACTTGTTCTTTATTTTGTTTATGTTTTAATTTATTTTAATAAAATATATTAATATTTTTTTATTGTAATGGTGTAGATTTTTGCTTTGGTTTTATTTAACCTTTTTGCTAGAAATTATTTTTATCTAATGTTACTTCTTGACGAATTTTAAAATTAATTTTTTTATTACTCAAATAAAACAATGTTGAATTAAATTTAGCGCAACAAATTTAGTTAAAGGACTTTTGAAAATAATATTATTTTTCCCTTATTCCACAAACATTTCAACTATATATAAAAACAAATGTTTTTGCTTTGTGTATAGTTTCAATTGTTTTGTTGAAATATGAGTTCAGAGTTCAGTAATTTGGATGTCCTTGGATTTTATTTTAAATATGTTATAATAAAAATTTAAAATTTTTATCTTTGAATGATTTGAGAGCTTACTAGAGCAAAGCCTTCCACACATCATGCTACTTTGTAGAGGTCTCAAGTTTAATTAAAAGAAATTATTTTAGCAGATTATTTACTTAAAAGATTTAAAAATCCTTTGAAAAATTAATACAAATAAACAAACCGCAAAATGAATTTGATTAAACTGAAATCAACTTACCTACAAAAATAGAGGTAGCTAAGCTTGTGCAGTAATTATTTAACATAATAACTAGTAAAAAAATGTGAACTATCCCGATAAAAGCGGTATAAGGTGACGGGGGTGTTCTACGTCAGAAATCTCAGATCCTCCTCTAAAAGGAAATATCAAATTGTAATGTTACACAATATGATTTTTTTGATTTGTAAGCTATAGAATTTCATTGTAAACATAATTAAAATAGAATTTTTAATAAGTCTCATTTAAACAGTTGCTTAATTTTTTATTCATTAAAATCCCTATTTCGCCACCGCGATAAAATAATTAAAATTTCATTTAAATTAAATAAACATTACGATTCAAGTAAAAAAATATTATTCGTTGTTGGTTTGAATTTTTAATAAATTTGAAATCCGATAAAGGTTTGGCGGCAAATGAAATTTGTTTTAATGTTTTGTTTTGATCTCAGATATTTTTTTACAATTTTATTTATTGATTCGAAAAAAGCACAATGAAATCAATCGAAAAAATTTATTATATTTATTTTTATAAATTTAATAATTTTGTTATTTCTTTTAGAGGTTTCTATTTATTCGTTTCAACTTATTATTAAAGGTTTTATCGGTTTATCTTAAATTCTTTATAGAAATCAATCAAATATTTTTGTTTTAAAGTAGAAATTATCAGATTAACGTGTGACTATTCTATTAATCACAGTCACTGAAATATTTATTATTATTATTATTATTATTATTATTATTATTATTATTATTATTATTATTATTATTAATATTATTATTATTATTATTATTATTATTATTATTATTATTATTATTATTATTACTATTATTATTATTATTATTATTATTATTATTATTATTATTATTATTATTATTATTATTATTATTATTATTATTATTATTATTATTATTATTATTATTAATAAATAATTAAATAAATTTGGCAACGATTTAATTAAAAGATAACGCCAATAAATTGATGACTTTCTCTCCGTTTCACATGTGAATACAATGTTTTTATGTAAACTATTCATAAAATGCAAAAACGGTTCTACATGTTTCTGGTTTTCAAATACAAGAAAAATATCATCCACATACCTTTTATAAACAAAAGGTTTTTCAAATTGCTTCTTTCCAATTGCGTTTTTAGATTTGTTAATTCAACGCAAAGATAAACAGTATGAGACAGAGATTTATAGAAAACCAACTGATACTGGTCTTTATAATTCTCCAGAAAGCTTTTGTGAATTTAAGTATAAGAGAAATATGGTGAAAGGATTGATTTATCGTTCATGGTCTTTATCTTCTACTTTTGCTAATTCGGTAAAAAGTGTTGATAAATTGGTTGAGTTGTTGATAAAGAATGGATATTCTAAATCATTTTTATTGTTGATGATAAAAGAGACTGTTGATAAATTGATTAAAAATCCTAAGGATCCATGTTTTGGAAAGTCTGAATGTAATTTGTCGGATGGGTGTGAATTGAGTGTTGATCTGGGTGATGGTAAAAACGGATATAAAAAAATTGAGCCTAAATATATGTTAGTATTGCCGTACTCTGAAGGCCTTACAAATTATAAAAGGAAGTTAAGTAAACAGATGGGAAATTTAGAGTATAAGATCGTCTCTAATTCGTGTAAGGTACCAATATGTTTATTAATAAATCAAAAACTCCGATTGGATTGTGTTCTGATCTCGTTTATCAATTTACATGTAATGGGTGTAATGCCACATACATTGGAGAGACTTCCCGTCATCTCTGTACTCGAGTTCTTGAGCATTGTCGATTGAAGGGTTTGACCAATATTAGTGAACACAATAGAGGCTGTAAAAGTGAAATAGGAATGTCTGCTTTTAGAATTTTGTTGAGAAGTTTTAATAATTATTGGGAACGAGTGATATGTGAAGCATTGCTGATAAGGTCATTGGATCCAAAGATTAATGTGCAAAGTGCTGTGACTACGAATGTTTTGAATGTTTTTAAATAGTTTACGTATGTTAAATCATGTTTGTTTTTTTTAATATTATTAAAATAATTGAAAATTTTAAATTACATTAATTTTTTAAAAATTAGAATATAAGTGAAAATTTTAAAATTTTAAATTAATTAAAAGTGAATTGAATATATTTTATAAATATTTATTTATTAAAAAATTAAATTAATAAAAAATAATTTGTTTAAATTAAATGTTAATTCATAATATTTTTAGTTGGTTTTTAGTACCTGAAGATGATAGCTATGCTATCGAAATATATTGTACGAAAAGTTTTTTATTGGCGTTATTATTATTATTATTATTATTATTATTATTATTATTATTATTATTATTATTTTATTATACTTAACACAAACCTTTGGCTTTGTCTTTATAAAATGTTAATGTATCAAAAAGCGTATTGTCAAATGACTTTTGCAGCTAGAAAGAGTTGTTTAATCTCATGAAATATTGCACTTTTATTGTAAAATTAAATGTGATATTCGATGTAATTTCTAATACCGGGCTAGTTTCGAGATTAGTTAGCTCTCGTCTTTAAAATTTGTGAAACTTGATTTCATTTGTTATATAACACAAAGATATCGCAATTTCACCATTTCCAAGTAGAACCACTTATCCAAAAACTATAACCATTTTAATGTTTTTTTATTTTGTATTTAAAAAGAAAAACTGGGACTAGCACAATTAAAATCTTCACATTTGGTTTTATTGATATTTAAAATCTTTTCATTTGCTTGTTCAACATATAATTTATTCTAATTTAAGAAACCAAACATTTTTTAATAATTATATTTTGTAATAAACTCAATTATATAAATTATTTAATGTGAGTAAATTTCAGGAAAAAAATTATGTTTATAGATTAATTTTAAAAGGAATGCAAAAATAAATTTTCTTTGTCCATGATATAGTAGTCAACAAATGTAATAGAAAAATATCTGAAAAATTCATAGATTAAAAAGAAAAACCATAATGAGAAAAATTATTATTGAATATTAAATTACTAAATTAAAAATAAATTAGAAATTTGAATTTACGTTTTTAATGATATCTGAAAAATAAATGAAATTTTGAATTTGGATAATGTTTTCATTTTTTAAATACGACGAAATCCGTTTAATGAATATAATTTATATATATATATATATATATATATATATATATATATATATATATATATATATATATATATATATATTTGTTTTAATATTTATAATGATTTATATTTTATAATAAATTCAAAATATAATGGTTCCATCAAATGGCAATTTCTTTCAAATATTTTAATATTACATAATGTTTTTCATAATAAAAATTAATACCTAAATACTAAATTTAAGTGATAATTATACTATAATTTCTCAATTGTGAGTCAGGAAAGATTATTCTTAATATTCGGAAACAGCTGTTTCATCTTCATCAGAATTATGTAATCTAGATAACTGATTTTGTGTGTATGTTTATTTTGAAATTATTGGCATTTATTTTTGGCGCATTTTTTTAAATTCAAATTTTGGCGATTTTTTGAATTAAAATTGTTTGAGAGCTTTTTTTGAATAAATTTTTTTCATCAACAAAATTTTTTCGGTCACACTATGGTCAGGGGGTATTTTTGACTCTCGATAAAAAAGCCTAAAATTAAAATTGGTTCAAATCGCCTACGATGATCACAGAGGGTATTTTTCATCCACAAAATATTTTTCAATCACACAATAGTCAGGCGCTATTTTTTGACTCTCAATAAAAAGCCTAAAAAATATTTCTTTGATTAAAAAGCCTAAAAATATTTTCTCGATTAAAAAGCATAAAATATAATTCATCGATTAAAAAGCCTTAGTAATTTTTCTCGATAAAAACGTCTAAAATAAAATTTGCTTGAATTGCCTAACGATAGTCACACTATTGTCTGGGATATTTTCTACTCGTAATAAAAACAATGCCATATTTTGTCTCAATATTTTGTAGGTAAATGTAGGCATAAAATAAGTATTGGCTCAAATCGCCTATCGATAAAAAATTGTCAAGGGTATTTCATAGGCTTGTTAAAAAAACACTTGTAATATTTTGTCAAACAATTTTCATAGGCAAATTTAGGCTCTAGATAAAAATAAGTTAAAATACCTAAAGTAAATTATGGTAAATTAAAGTACATTAGGGTACATTATAGTATATTAAAGTAAATAAAGGTAAATTAATGTAAATTAAGGTAAATTAAAGTATATTAGATTACATTTAAGTAAATTGAGGTTCATAAAGTAAATTAAGGTACATTAATGTAAATTAAATTACATCAGAGTAAATTACCAGAGTAAACATTTACGAGCCAGAACTGTTTCCTGCATTAAAACTTGTCAAGTATAATCCGTTATGTGTGAATGTATTTGCAAGCGGAAAAGTGGTTGTCATGGGGATAAAAACACTGGAATACAACACTCTAGTACAAGAAATATTTAATTTTATAAAATCAAAAATTAATAATATTAATACCGACGAAGAAATACTAGATTATTTATTAAGCACCGATTGCGTTTAAATAAATAGTTTTCTGACAATTGTAAAAATTTAAAATGATCGACGAGCAAGAAGCATACGTATTCGAAACAATTCGAATGAAGATGAAAGAGCTGTTTCCGAATATGAAAAACAAGCTTTCGTATTGTGTTCCTGAATTTTTGGCAACACGGATTTATCAAATGACCAGAATCAACATTGAAGAAATTGTACAAATGCATTACGAATTGGTTCAGGGGTCTGGTTTGAAGTGTCTAGATGATTGCATTGTTTGTGCTATCCCTCAATGTTGACATGCCCATTCAGATGCAGAAGCTGCAGGGACTAGAAGAAAGAAGTTGTACATATTTTGTTGGCAGAACTAAGAAGAGCTTATTATAAGATGATTTTTGACGATGTAAATTAAATAAAATTACAATTTGTTCTTTTTACGAGTTTATTTTTATGTGTTTAATTGTTGAGTATCAATTTTTATTAAGTATTTACTATGTTGTATTAATATTGATATCATACATATTTATCTGTAGTAGAATTAATATTATTATTACTATTACTATTATTATTATTATTATTATTATTATTATTATTATTATTACTATTACTACTATTATTATTAATATTTACTTTAAAATTTAATAACATGTATAAAAAATTTCAATTTTAAAATATATTTGGTCTTTATATAAAAAAATGTCCTAAAAATTTAAAGCTTAAATGATTTTGTGTAGAAAAAATTTCAATCTTAAAATATATTTCAATCTTAATTCAAAAACTAAAATAAATTTAAAACTTAAAATGATATTAAAAATTAAATTACAATAAATATTCGAAAACTAAAATTACATTTAAAAAAATTAATACCAAATTAATATTTTGAAAAAAAATTTAAAATAAATAAAAATAAATTCAAAATATGTGCCAAAAATTTGAATTTAAAAATTGTGTCAAAAATTTGAATTTAAAAATAAATGTCAAAAATAATCTCAAAATAAAAATACACACACAAAATCAATTATCTTGATTAAATAAATCGAGATTAATAGCGTCATTACGTAATTTAATCCGTAGCGAACCCCCTTCCCTATTTTATAATGCAATGGTGTGTGGGGGCAGAGTGCCAATAACTATCTACTAAGGAAATAGCTTGAAAAATTGCTGCTGAATGAATGCTGACGAATGATGCTGTTGAAAAATTTAAGAATATTACACTGTTCATCAAAAACGATTGCGAGACGAATTGAAGGTTTGTCCTATGACATTGAGTTACAGTTGAATAAATGTTTCAATGATCTATCAAGAAAAGGGCGATCCAGCTTGACGAAAGCAGTGATATCAGCAATAAAGCTCAGTTAATGTCATTTTTGAGATTTGTTCTAAGAGGAATGATTGTGAGTGATTTTTTCTTTTGTCACGAATTGAAACAAACAACAACTGGAGAGGATCCTTTTGAAATAGTCAATGCAAATGTGAAAAAGCACTGTTTGAAATGGGAAAGTTGTGTGAGTGTATGCACATATGGAATTCCTGCATTCAAGACAGTAAAAAAAGGATTCATTTCTTACATTGTCAAGAAAACTAAAGGTTCTGGTTTTAAAAGCTCTTCCGTCAATTCTCAAAGATACTCTTAATAAAGTCGCTAGCGTGGTTAATTATATAAAAGTGAATTCTCTTCGATCAAGAATTTTTGCAGCTTTATGCGAAGCAATGGATTCGGATTACAAAAACTTTGCTTTATCACACCGAAGTTCGATGGCTGTCAAAAGGAAAAGTTTTGAATCGATTTCTGTTTATGAAAGTTGAAATTGTTTCATTCATCGGTAACGAAGAAGTTGATTTTTCATTCCTGAAAGAGGATATTTGGTGGTTACGAGTTTCTTTTTTGAGTGATATTTTCGACAAACTTAATGATTTAAATTTGAAATTGCAAGGAATTCAAGCAAACTTCATCACTATCTCCGGCACGTTAAAAGGATTTGAGGAAAAACTGAGATTGTGAAGCCTAAAAGTCAGCAAATCATTCTTTGGATCCTTTCCGACTGTTGACTCGATTCCTTCAAAGATTCAGATCAAGCAAGAAATCAGAAATACTTTGAAATCGTGGTCAAAATCATTTCTTAAATACTTTCCCAAAGTGAATGTTACTGAAATGGAAAGTGTTGTCAACTAATTTGCGGTGTGTGAAGCTATCAATCTTGAAGAGAAGCTTGAGAAAAACTTGATTGATCTGAGAAATTATTTGGTTTTCAAAAGAAACTTTGCAGAAAAAGAGCTGTCTGGGTTCTGGATATCTTTACACAACAAATTTCCACGATTGAGCAGCAAAGCAATAGAATTATTGTTTCCATTTGGAAGCTCTTACCTTTGCGAGCAGGGCTTTTTACTTACAGAAATGAAGTCAAAAAAGCGTGAGAGACTACAAATGATCGATAAAGAAATGAATGTTTGTCTTCCGAAGATTGAGCATATTTGCGCTAAAAACCAATCTCAAATTTCGCATTGAACAAAAATAAAATTTAATTATATTCGATTCATTACTTGTAAATAAAAATTTATTCTAAGATTTTCAACTGTTGATATTTTATATAGGGATCCCTCGAGAAAAAAAAGTGGCTTAGGGTGCCCCGATGTGAAAAAGGTTGCCCGACACTGTTCTAAAGCAAAACAAACAAAATTTAAATGCATTAATAGCAATGAGTTTATCAGAAATTATTAATTTATTTAAAATATTTCTGTTTAAACAAAATAAAATTACCAAATTTATTATTCATTTCTCTCTTTCCAATTTCTATTAAAATTTTATGAATTTGTTAAATTGCAATGAAATTGTAGCTTTCTGTACGAATTATAAATTTTGTATTTTTGTTTTAGTGAATATATAAAATTTGCTGTCCAACGTTATAACTGGCTCAACTAATGATATTGGGAAACTGTTAATTGAAAAAGTAAAAAAATTAAAAATGTTGGTAAAAAAAAGGATTTATTTATCTATTTGTTAAACAAATTTGCGCCGATTAGTTATTAATTATTAAATCTTTGCATATTAAAGTGTTTAATTTTTAATAATTTTTAAAATAATATTTTCCTGAATTGTAGACTATGTTTAAATTTTAATTAATTAATATTCATTTTAAATTAATTTAGTCAGATTATTTATTAACCATAAAAATGATTAAATTGTATTTTAGGTTAATTTCATTATCTTAATTATTTTAAGATATTTTTAAGAGAATTATTAAAAATTTAAGCTTATTAGCTTATGTATTTTTATGAATCTTGTTTTGCTTATCTTTTAAATTTGGAAAAATAATTTTGAAAAATCTGAAATTTGCCTTGAAAGATTATTTTTCCAATTTCTTGTTTTTTTTTAATTTTTATGTTTTCATTTTGTATCAATATAAAAAAAGTTTGTGGATATTTATTTTTTATATCATGTCTTTTGTACGAAATGCGACTCATATAGTCTGGGTCAAAGACAATATACATTTATTAGATATATTTTAAAGAGAAGTACAACAATTGTGATGAACTAGCATGGTGGATGGGGTAAAATTCCTGGTCTGATTGTATAATCACTAGGTTCGATTCCAGGTTGGGACCAAAGCAGCCAAGATCTGATTTTTGAACCATTTGTAGAAATCAAACTGCAATTTTAATGTTATTCCTTTTTTCTTTCTAATTAAAACAATATTTGTCTATTTACAAAAAGAGAGTAAACATGTTTGAAATTTGGAGAAAACTATGAAAAATGTTCAGATTGAAATATTTTTTTGAACAAACTAAAAATTATATAAAATAAACGATACTCACATATTGTCGGTACAAAAGTGGGATATCATCAGGATATTAAATGCCATTGCAATATCCGCTTCGGTTCTACAGGTTTCCTGTGGTCCGATTATAGCCCAAACCTTTTTCTCCACAGACATTTTGGCAACAGCCTGTATTGAGTTATTCATTTCCCCATAAGTCTCAACAAAATGAACGCTGATTTGATAAGTGGACGGCAATAAAGATTCCTTGCTGTTATTTTGTGCCCAACTGTTAATTTTGTTGACTGCGTAAGTGAGAGCACCTGAGATATGTCTTCCATGTCGTTTATAGTTGCGGATTTCTATATCCGGTGGATATTCGGTCCCCGCTACGTAGCCAATTATGATTATTGTTTGATTGCGATCGCGTTTTATGTTCAAAGTTTCATCCAACTCTGATTCAGAATACCGCAGAGGAATTGTTTGTTTGAATAAATCCAGGAAAATTATCAAAATCTGAACAGACTTCCAATAAGTTAAACGATGGCTAAGCATTTCTGGTCATTGTTAATTTAGCTATGGTTACGCTGATCTCTCGCAATCTATCGAAATTATATAAAAATAAATTTTGCAAGTAATCATTGGATAATATTGAGATGTGTGTGTGTGTGTCTAATTATATTTTTCTACATTGTTACATCTATTGGATAATTGTTAGTTTATTTTAATGAAATATGAAAATATGATCTTGTAAATTCAATTATATAATAATAATATTATTGTAAAAATAATATAAAAATAATAATATAATAATACAATAATAATAATAATAATAATAATAATAATTATAATAATATAATTTAAATAAAAAACTATATGCGTCTATATATATATATATATATATATATATATTCAATCACAGAAGAAGCAGTGAGTAAAGGACCGAATAAATTTTGTTTTGGAGTGATCAGAATCTATTTTAATTTGAAAGATTTCAAATAAATAAACACGAATAAACACAAGTTATTGTTATTATTGTTATTATTATTATTATTATTATTATTATTATTATTATTATTATTATTAATATTATTATTATTATTATTATTTTTATTATTATTATTATTATTAAATTATATTTGTTGTTTATTATAATCTAATTTTGTTTAAATTCTTAGGTTCCAAAATTTAGACAAGTCAGTAAAATATTTTATCTGATGAAAATACTAGTTACAATAGGAAGTGAAATTCTCTTGTTCATTCTTTTCGAGTTTTTTTTCCTTTCAGTTAATTTTAATTTTAACTTTCACAATTAATGGAGAATAAAGGTTTTCTAGTTAACTGACAATTTTAATTACATCATATTTTAAAGCATTTGTCGTAATCAAGGCAATCCTGGTCTCCTAAATGTTCAAGAAGCGATTTTAGTTAATCATCAATAATTAAAATTAAATAAAATACGATCAAGTCACTCAGTAAAATGATCTAAAAGAGATTATTTTCAAAAGACAGAAAAGATTATCTCTTTTTCTCATTTCTGTGGATGATTAGCCTTGTTTTTGTATTTTGTGATAGTTTGTTTCTTTTAAGATTCAGAATAAAGAAAGGAATTTTCTAGATTATTTTCAATGTTGCCTTAGTCTTCTGTGAAGTTCTTATGTTGGAGGAATTTTGAATAGAAAGGATGAAATTTGCAAGTTCAAAAAAATAACTTTTCTATTTTTTCATAATTACTGGAAATCAAAGTGGGTATCTTGGAATTCAAAACCAAACCTTTTATTGTTTATATATCATTCAAGTTTTGCAATTAAACATCAAACAGTATTACAAAATACTGGTTTTTTTGTAATAAAAACGACAGTCTACAATTAAGTAAATCATTTTTTAAATCACTGAAGACAAAGTAATTTATTATTTTAATTCTTGAAAAGCAATTTTTGCATTATAAATAATAACAACGATATGAAATGTTTATGGAAATAAATGTATTGAAACGTAAATCTTTAAATAATACGTTACAACAAAAAATTGACAAACATCACTTTCAAAATAAAATGCTCAAATTACACTTATGAATCAAAAACAAGTTATTTTTTGTTTTAACTATTCCTGGAAATTGATTTTTCATGATCGAATGATGCATAATTTATTCAATTTCACCAAATATTTCTTTTAAACTCGTCATTAAATATTATTATAAGAAATATTTTTTATTTACCTTATTAATTTAAAATTCTGACTCAAAGTCATAAAATTTGTGAGCAATCATTATTATTAAGTAGGTAGTAATACTAAACTTATTATTATTATTATCATTATTATTATTATTATTATTATTATTATTATTATTATTATTATTATTATTATTATTATTATTATTATTATTATTATTATTATTATTATTATTATTATTATTATTATTATCATTATTATTATCATTATTATTATTATTATTATTATTATTATTATTATTATTATTATTATTATTATTATTATTATTATTATTACAGGATAATTAAAACTATTCCGATTTCAAGTAACAAATAAAAAATATTTACTTAATCCTAAGGCCAGGTGATCCTACTGGAAACCGCCTCAATGTGAAAATATAATTTAGTCTAAAAAGAAAATAACTTTCAGTATGTCATTTCTTTAATTTTAACTTTTTTAATTTTTTAACCTAATTGGTTTTATCATTTAATTAATTAATTAATATATATTTTTTTATATAACTTTATTGATTTAAAAGTAATATATTTAATTATTATTTTTATTTACTACTTCTTCATATCCTTTAACATGTCAAATTTTGATTAATATTTGTCGCTCTGTTTTATTTTATTTCTGTGTTAAATTATGTAATTTAATTGTAATTTACTGTGTCTCTTTCATTAATTTGCATAACTCCAACAATTTTATATAATTGTCCGCTAATCCTAAAGAATGTCAGTTTATAATCTGTCACATTATTTAATTTTTTCATCTTTGATCTTTTGATTTAATAGTTTAAATCGTTTTAATTATGTCATTTATATTTATTTTGCAAATAATTTATTTCGAATTTGTTGTTTATTTGCATTCATTTATATTTTAAAAAGTTCAACATTAATGCTGAAGCAATTAATTACTTATGAATTGATTAAAACAAACAAAATGAAAATTTAAAAGTTTTCAAAAATACATTTTTACATTCTAAAAATGAAATCCGGATTTAAAATAATGAAAAACTAAATTCAATTAAGAAACAAATTCAATAGATAAAAAATATGTACATTAATTAAGCACTTATATAAATTTCCCATTAAAGTGCTCATCAATGTCAAAGTCTCAATTGGCTGCCTAGAGACAATTTATTATTTTATACTTCTTTTCAAGTAGTCTTAATGGTTGAAATTAATTTCCTAAAATGAATTAAACTAAATTTGTTTTTCTTATAATTGAACTCCTTTTATAAAGAAGTCTTTCTTAACTTTAACCTATTTACCTGAAATGTAATTTGTTTTATTAATTGTTTGAATTGAATTATTCCACGAGAACTTTTTAATAAATGTTGTTTTTGACTTTTTAAAAAATAATAAAAAGATAAACTTTATTCATCGAAATAAATAAAAGACCGTATGGGGGCCTTCAACATTTGTAATGTGGTTCGTTCAGTTATAAATAAATTGTAGTAAATGTCTTTTAAAAATTATTGTCAAACAAATAAATAAATAATTTAACAATTAATAATCAATCAATTATTCTTACTGTGAGATTTGAGTTTAATAATTTAAAATAAATTAAAATAAGTGATTTTAAGATAGTTGAAATTATAAAAAATGACTAATACATAAACTGCATAATAACTGTTATTAGATGTTCATTCAAACTTCTATTAGAGAAGTTGTTAATGATCTTGAACAGGTGCAATTTTATAGAGCTATTAATATTATTTATTACCCTCATACTCCTGGCGGTAAACAATGGAATTTGTTGGTGGATTATTCTCTCAGATGATGCAAATGGGTTAGTTAAACAATAATTATAATAAATAGCAAAGTAAAAATTAAATAGAAAACATAAGATATGACATAAGTTTTAAATATAAACAAATGTAACATTAAGAAAACCCGATCAAATAGGAGAGAAATTGATAAAAACAAATCTAGATTTTTTGTGTCTTTTTCTGAATGAAAATAAATGAAATTTTATAAAAATAGAAAACAGATCAAAGATGAATAAAATAAAAGATTGTACTGATAAAGTAATTTACATATAGTTTTATTGTGATAAGATTAAAAGGAAAAAATGTATTTTAATATTATTTTTTTCAGTTTTAATCTTATCTGCATAGAAAAGTTCTTGACTAAAATAGGGGAAAATTAGATACAACAGTAATTGTTGTTACTTGACATGAGATATGAGATATCAGGCCTATTATTTGTTTACCTGCATCAAAATATTGAATAAATAAACAGATTTTATTTTCTTGATTATAATATTCTACTTTGTGGACTTTTTTGCTGTGTAGAGTACACTTGTGAATATTAAAAATGAAATTGAAAGTTTGAGTTTATATTAGTTGTTTCTTCCAAAATTCTGTACGAAAAGGATTCTGTTCTACGTAATAAATTACAGAATGTATATAATAAATATTTCATGTTTTATAATTTCTTTTTTCAAACTACTAATCAGTGGATCTTTTACATCTCAAACACATTTTCTGCACTTTTTTTTATTTATGATGAATGATTGTGTTATAAAGGGAACTTATATACTTTCCTATATAAGGGTGGTCCTGACTGATATGATGATGGGAGTGACTGAAATGGGTATCTAGCGTAATTTATTATATCACAACACAATATTTTGTTTCCAAAAGTGTTTTTAGATATTGTTGGAGGGGGCTTGTGACAAGCAATTGGAAAATTTGTGTTTTGGCAGACTTTCTATTAGGTCATTTAGTGAAGAATTTTAATTTGTTTATCTTATAGAATAGATTCTATAATATTTATTATATGGAATAATCTGAATAGAAAATAATCCCAATAGAATAAACTGAAAGATTTATTATTATTATCAATAATTTATTATTATTAAATAACTATCAAATTGTTCATAATTTGTGTTATATTGTGAAAATAAATATTAGAAAATGTATTTTTTGAATTTTTTTTTGAACTTTTAATTTTTTTTAAATATTTAATTGTTTTTTGTTTTAATCCTAAAACTTTTTTAAGTCAGATTTTTTATTAAGATTATAAATAAAAAGAAATTATTTTGGAAACTCTTTTGTTGAGGATACCTAAATAATAGATTAAAATAATTAATAAACATGTAAAATGATTGGGGGAAACAATCATAAGTGATTAAGATGTGGTTCTGGAGCTTAATAAAACGGGAATGAAAAAGAAATGTCGAATAACGAGAAGGGAATAAGAGAAAATCAATAAAAACAGACAATTAAATCAAAGAAGGTCATTTATAATTAACAAGTGCAAATTTAGGAAAACAAAAACAAAAGGAAAATTTGCACGTTATTTCGAAAGCTCTATCAAGATAAGGGAAGAAATGTTGTTTGGGAATCCGGGAAAGGGCACCTCTAAAAATGATTTATCTGGATAGCTGTCAGTGATTATGGAGGCCCAAAAGGAATTAGCGTTAAAAGATATTAGAAATTCTATTCGACATCAGTAAGTGTTATTGGATGATGGAGTATAAAAAGGCAGCGTAATTGAAATCAAAAAAAAATAAAACAAGAAATTTTGCAGGAGACAAAAAATTACAGAAGACAAAGAAAGACAAGACAAAAAGAAAGTAAACAGAAATTTGAAACAGAAATTAAGCAAGGTCAAAGCAAAGCAAAGCAACTAAATCAGAGTTACCGATCTCAGAAACCCGCCGCAGTAGTCAGGTGATTGTAAAGCCAATTGATCTGAAAAGTGCTATTCTTACCGAAGGGTCGTAATAAGCACCAAATTGTGATTGATCGATAATTCGTTGTGTCATTTTAAAGTGGAGATAAAGTGTATTAATCAATAAAGTTTATATCGTTTGGAGTTCGTTACTGTTGTTTAAAAGCACGCTTGGAGTCAGATTAGCAATAATTTCTATTCGAATTCACCGACAACCACAACACTTTTAAAAAAATGTAAATAAAATTAAATAAATGAATTTTAACAGTTTTTATTTCCCTATTTTTTTACAGCAGTCCATGTTTCCACTTTCCAAAGACGAAAGCCCCATTTGTATTGAGACCAAAGATTCGAATAATTAAAATAATTTTTAAAATATTTCTTATTAATTATGTAAGATAATAAATTGTAGATAGCAAAATGTAGAAAAAAAGTATATTTACTAGAAGGATATTGATAAAAATAGATTAATAACTTACAGTTTGAAAACGACAGCCGACGATATTTCTTTCTGAATCAACGATTCATTGTTATTTGCGCCGTTTACATCAAAAGGAAACTTTTTTTATAAGTAGATTTCACAAATGATTTCTCTGTCGCAATTACAAAAGTGAACTAATTTTACGGTAAATCTGATCTGAATCTATATTTTGTAGGGATTTTTATCTTTTGCTCGAGGCTAAAATTAAGAATTATCAATAAAAAGGAAAATAGGGGAATCCAGTGGTAATCTATGAATGATATAATAAATATTAATTAATCATAAATTTATATTAAATGCAATTTTACAGTCAAAAACCAAATAAATGCATAGCAGTGATCCCTTGACTAATTGATATCAATACTGTGCATAAGTCGACTAATGTATTCTTGCTTTCTGATGGTTTGTTTAAAACAACTAACCCGTGTAAATATATACATAATTAATATTAGCTAATAGAAAAAGGCTGTGCCGAAAGTTTGTGAATATCAATAAAACATCGATACTGTCGGCGAATAGGGTGGATTTTTATTTAGTTTTTCTAGGGTTTTTATGCATCTACCCCCTAAACGCCATCAAGATTATTATTATATCCCTCCTATGTACCCATGGTGATTGCCATGTTGGTACTGTACATAGGGGTTGAAAATTCATGAGCATGTGAGCTCCATTTCTAGAACTACTCCTCATGATATTTTCACTTTCGGGTTCTGGACTGCCGATGGAAGGTCTTACGTCTTTCTCTTTCTATATCCTTGTTCTTACTCGTCTATTCCTACAATTTCCATACTTATTTGTCATCATTTTCATCATCATTTTTGGGCAGCGTTCCTCCCTTATTTTTTGGTAAATTTCCTATTCCATTTGTTTAATCACGGTATCGACTACATTTGTCCTAGATTACCTTTATCTTTCCCTATATTAAAAATTTGATTAGCAGTTCTTTAATTCCCGGTACATTTCCCATGATTTTAAGTAGTTACAACCCTCTGCGGTCACTTTAATAAACGCTACTCTCTTCTGCCAGATTATATCATTCAACTATTGGAAAAATGCTTTCAACTTTATGTTCCTACACTATCTTTATCCTTTTCTACTTGATTTTTCGATTAATTTTCCGACCATATTTTAAATTTTCAATACAAAACTTTATTCCCCCTAAACTAAAGTTGCACTTCCCATGAGTTTAGATTTCTCTGCTCACCTCGACCGACGTTTCCATCAGTCATTGTGAGTTGTTTAACGATGCCCTGCGGGGAGAGTCCTGTGCCATTTTGCCAGGCCCCGTCGCGAACAAACCGAGATTTCAGACAAGCTCAACCTGCGATCGCAACTAAGGAACTCAATCCACCAGCCGGATCGCCGATCTGCCTGTCTGATAACTATTACAATACATATGCATAAATAAGATTTTAGGGGGACTTGTCAGGGGCACCAAAGGATTCCACGACCATCCAGAATAAAATCAAAATAACAAAACTTTAACTCCGAAATATATATTTATGCAAAATAACAGTACTTACAATCCATAGTCATGCAACCAGATTTGAAAAATTGGCATAAGTTGGCATAAAAGTTTTCTACACAATCTTCTCTAAGAATTTTGTCTAAAAAATTTTGTCTGACTGTCTGACTGTCTAAACGTCTGTTAAAAATTATGAAAATGATTGCCGTATATATAGTGTTTTTGTGCCTGTGTGCGACCAATAGGCGATTTTTCGCCATTTTAAGGGTTTTTTAATTATTTTATTTATTTCGAAATATTTTTGTAATTTTTTATATATTTTTCTTTATTTTTTGATATATTAATATTTTATTGTTTGATTTTATTTTTATTATTATTTTCTTACAATATTATTTTTAACCCCAATATTTTGTTTTATGGTCGCCTCTTCTGCCCTTTTTTTTCTAAACCTTATTTCGCAAGGTTTTGGCAGTTTATTTCATTTCACGTGTGTTTCTTTCTGCAGCTGTAGGCTTTTTCAAGAATTTTAATTAATTATTTGTTTTATTTAATTTTGTTATATTTTTAATTTGTTTCAATTAATATGTTTTATTTTATTTTTGGTCTCTTCTTGCGGTACGTGTTTATATTACCGCAGCCATATTGACAATTTCCAAACGATATTAATTATTTTGTTTTAATTTATACAATTTTCACCTTTTTGTTTAAATTGGTTTTGTAATTTTGTTTTAATTTTGGCTCTGAGCCCAACAATACCATTACTGCTTCATAGTCAAAAAACTTTTAATGTTTTAGGAAAATGAAAAGAAATCAGAGATAAAAACCAAAAGGTTCTTATAATAGAAATTGTAAATTAATTAAATATATTAGTTGTCAGTGATTGTTATTAATATATTAATAAAAGAGACCCAGCTTCGTCAAACGTTTTATGTTTTACTTTATTTTTAAAAACACCTTAAAAACGATGTCTATACTGTTTAGTTTACGATTTTAGGTGTATGCATGTTTTTGTTTAAATAGATAGGGTGGTTCTGGAAGGATGGGTATAATAAATGCGTGTGAAAATAATAAAGGAAAAGGAGTATTTCCTTGCGTTTTGGAAGTAATCTAAAATAAACACATTTATAATTGCTTTTAATTATGCTATAATCTCACAGTCCAAAAGTGTTTATAAGAACTTTTTATCATAATAAGCTACATTGCCTAAATCAACCATTGAAATGCTGTATTTAAAGCTCCAAATAGTGAAGGAATGATCATCTTTGAAGTGTTTTTTATTTACTGTACACTGTTTATTGCTTTAAATTACAGTTAAATTTGTTTGTGGGGATGTGGATATTAGTAACCCAAAAGGATTGGTACTTTGAAAATATAAAATATGATTGTATCACCATTAATTAACTTAAAAGCCCAAAATCTTTAAAATAAAACCCAAAATGGAGTAAATTATAAACAAAGCTAATAATAAAAATGTTCAAACAGCGTAACTTTAACGGAGATCAAGTATTGTACGGTCCTTCCTATAATTTTATTTTTGCGATTTGCTTGAAATTATTGTTAATGTTATGCATGGCAATGTTGACATAAGCAAAGCGAAAAGATGTGTATTACAAAATTATAAAAAATCACTTTTATCATTTGTAATTACAAACTATAAACGATTATTTCGAGAAATTATATATTAACAATAAAAATGTTTTATATCTACATTGTTATCAATCGCATTATCTTTATTATGTGATTTTGGTTTAATAAGTGTGTCTTCATAAACAATTATTTATTGGAGCTAAAGTCATAAACAATAGAACAGAGAATGAGTCAATTACCTATTCACATACTAAATTTTAAATCTTGTTACAATTGAAAAAATATAAACAAATTTGAAAGATCCAGCTGGTTTTGGTGAAGTCGAAAAGCTAAAAAATAAAGTACCAAAATCGAGAAAAATGACTTAAAAGTGATATTCCACTACAATAAAAGTTAAATGAAGAAATTTGTTTGAATAAAGCATTTTAAATCAATATAGTTTTAAATCCAAAACTACCTGACGATGACAGTGAGGTTGTCGAAATATATTGTAGTGAAATATATATTTGTGGATTGGTGTTTTCTTTTATTCAATTAATTATTATTAATTATTAATCATAAAAATTTAAATAGGTTTTTATAAATTAAGTATTTATTTTTTAAATTATTTTACGCCGACAGAACTTAAATGAAAATTAATTTTTAATTGACTAAATTTGTCGCAGTTTTAAAAAATAATATTTTGTCCTTGACGCTAAGCGTCTTTGAAAAGTTAATTTGATTGCGTATGAACATATTTTGAAAGCACTCTAAGTGCTAAGAATAATAATAATAACAGTAAAATTGATCATTTATAGACAATACATATAAACAACATATATTAAGTAAAAAACATAATGTAAAGAACATAATGAAAAATAAATTAGTTAAAACTTATTAATAGTAGTGGGATGTGTCACCTCCAGCACATGTCACATCCAGCACAGTACCCCCCCCTCCCTGCTGAGAGAAAATTTTTCTAAGTCCAAGAGTACAAAAAAAAATTAAGACAAAGACAATGACTCATTTAAGGTCATTGAAACAAAGACCATGACTCATTCAAGGTCATTGGATGACTCGTCATATTTTTTCAAGGTCATTCAAAATTTTTCAATGTCATATTATTTTTAAACATTTTTTAATTTTAATTTACTACTTATTTTATTTTTTTTTTATAAGTAGAATATATTTTCTAAATTTTTTTTTATTATTATTATTTTATAAATATTATTATTATTTGTTTTAATCAAGTCAATAATATTAATTATTTTTAAATTATATTATTATTAAATTAAATTGTTTGTTTTAATCAAGTCAATTATTTTATTATTATTATTATTATTATTATTATTAATATTATTATTATTATTATTATTATTATTATTAATATTATTATTTTTATTATTTTTATTATTATTATTATTATTTTTTATTAATATTATTATTACATGTTTTAATTTTTATTACAAGTTTTATTTATTAATGAAAATACCAAAGAGAAATTTTCACAATTTTTATTTTTCGAATATATACAAGTTAATAAATATCAATAACATTGTCAAATATCTCATCAAATTGTTGATTGCGAACTGCTGGATCGGTTTCAGGCATTATTATATTACCGCCAACATCAAGGACATCAACCCCTCTATAATGACCATATGCAAAACTCGAGTTTTTCCCTACCCAAGCTCTCTTATCGTCATGATTATTTAATGCTATTTTAGAATTTTTAAAAGTGAACAGCTGGTGATTTCGGGTTCTTATCCTAGTTTGAGGTACCGACATAATAGTATTGTTATTATAACAATTCAAATATGATTGGTGTTTAATATCGGTACCCGGTAATTTTACACCCTTAGCTCGCATTGTTGATTTATTTCCTAACAAGCTATAACATTTAGGGCGCAAGAAAACCCACTCGCTATATCCTAACCCTTTACTCTCATCCTTGAACTTGCCAATAACCGAGTCAAGTCGTCTAGAATATAAAGGATGAGAAGGATCATAATTTGATGTAACTAACAGGTCATCCGAAATCATCGCTTTTAATAAAATTTCTAATTTTAAATCCGTAGTTTGGATAAATCTAGAACTGATTGACCGATATAACTAGGTCTATCCAAACATATTGAGTCCTTATTAAGATGAGCGGCAAAAAGATCATCAG
The DNA here is from genome assembly GCA_022537955.1 of Schmidtea mediterranea. NCBI lineage: Eukaryota > Metazoa > Platyhelminthes > Tricladida > Dugesiidae > Schmidtea > Schmidtea mediterranea. Next base: position 229,260,635 of record CM039680.1, read on the forward strand.
TAATCTCTATTGTTTTTCTAAATGCCGGTTTTGACGAATATGTAATTAACTTTTCAGCTGAATTATATAATCGCAAATTCATCCTCTTTTTAAGGTTCTCAACAGATTTACCATACAGACTGTTGTTATACAATTTAAATAAATCTCTATATAATTCACTAACTGCATTTGCACGCAAGTTAGTGTTTTTATCGATATAATGTTTAAAATTAGGAGCTTGCTTGTATTTAATAGCTCTATGTATATATGTAACCTTAGCGCCGAGAGAAAGATAAAGCCTGAGAAGCCTCCAATGAAGAACATAGTTCTTCTTAGGATAATGCGTTAGCATTAACTTCTCAACTTTTGAATTTGGTGGGCACATCTTTTCCAGTCCAATCGGAAAGTCATTTAAAAAATCATGTAAATTATCTGGAATCTCGATATCAACTTCCATAGTATATCCATATGGAAGGATTTCAATATCCACAACATTCGCACATTCACTCAAAACCTCATCCAAACAATCATACACCCAAGTAAAATCAACGTAAGGAAGACTTTGGCTGAGAACCCAACCATACAGATTATTTATATCTATGTACAATAATTCTGTATCCTCCGAAGCAGCAATGTAATGTTTGTTAACAAATGTTAACCCACCCGTATTCCACCTTCGTAAAAATTGAACATTTCCATGTCCTGTAAAAGTTCAATGGGTTCCGTTAATGTCATAAGCGCTGAAGCCCATGACATACCCGGAATGCCATAAAAGTTTAGAGGTTCAAGACCATTGTAAACAATAGCCTTGGCACGGAATTGTTGAAAATAGTCCGCAAGGAGGAATACATCAAGTTTAAGGTAAATTAACATATAATCACGCAAAGTCCTACAGTTTTGCTGCGTCCAGATTAGTTGTGCTCTATCGTACTCATCTTCACTTACGCCCTCCCAAATTGGAGGCAACTCATAAATAGTCTCAAGAACTTCCTCAGAAACAGCAAAATTATTCGGAAAAATACCTTTACAGTCGACTATAGAACCTTGAAGGACAGACGAAGTCAATGGAAGAGAAGTTAGCGTTTTCACAGCCTTAGCTAACGAACAATTAACAAATTGCATACTGTCGATAAAGCGAACAGCCAATTTGTTAATGTGAACAATTAAGGAAATAAATTTTTCTGTAGAGGTCGGTATGATATCTAAATTCCATGAAGGAAAGCAATCGAGACCATATTTTAAAATATGGTGAAGGTCATACCCTCTTAAATTATGAAAGACTATAGGTAGTAATCGATAAATCCTACGAGCTATATTACATTTTCGGCAAGCTGCCCCTAGATAATTACCAGTAAAATGGCAATGATCTCTAACCGGATGTACAATCGGTTTTTTACATAAATAACAGGTTCGACAAGATTTAAACTGTCGAACCTCACTGAAAGACATAGGCCCTATCAATTTATCAACTTCCGAATCATAGTACGGAATAACAATTTCAGTTGCAATTTCCTCAATTTTCTTAAGAAAATCAGGAATGCAATCAAGACCATAAAAGTAATAATATGATTTTGTGTTAGTATAATTATTAATTAATAAAAGGCCTGCTGCAATAGGCATATGAATTTGATGATGTCTATCATCAGGAGGTAAAACCGATTCAAAATCGGCATAAATCACAAAAGGTGGGGTGATATGTTTAGAATAATTTAGGAATTCTAAATTTTTATTTTCGGGGAGCGTGTATAAGGTTGTGCCAGTCTGATTTTTGGCGCATAATGCAACATGTGTATTATATGCATTATCTAATCTAAACACATTAAGGCAATGTGGACACCAACGACATCTAATTTGAATGTTACAGTCAGAGTTTTGATGGCAATTCATTAACCTATCAATATTGGTCACAGCGGTATAATGATATCTATCATTATTTTCAAGTAATAATAAATAAATAGGGTTTCCGTCAGTGACTTTGCTTCTATATCAAACTTAAATGAGGATGGTGAAATACATAATTATCTGGAACCTCATCAATTATAACAGTTGGTGTGTACGAAAACACATTTATTGCTAATTTTAAAGTCGAATTTTTCTTCTCGAACTTTGGGATGTTTATTAATTTCATGGGACAATCCGTGATCTCATCGTACTCTGAGTCGTCTAAAAACTCTGTATATTTAGAGACTCTTTGGGGGTTTTCACCAATTATATCTTTCTTTAATAAATAAAGAATAGAGTATAGGAAGCACTTGTCGTCATTGTTTTTTATATTTACTATAGCTCCTTTATTTTTCAAAATCAGAAGGGGTTTTAATATATTTATGTCCAGACAAACGATTAATAGGATCATATTTTGTTAAAATAAAGTGAATTTCCATAATATTAATAGCACGCCATCCACTGCCTAAATGGATGAATTGTTCTATTTTTTCATTAAGCTTATTAACCCCTTCGCTTAAAAAGTTATCTGAAAATGTCTCCGCATTATTCGAAAAATAATTGTCACGGATCTCACCATCTTTTTCAAATTTAATTAATATTGCAAATTGAATTTTAACGCTCCCCATTTTATTTATCTCAAAAATTAATTTATTACTGATTCGCTCAGTTAAAGTTACTGTAATTAGTTGCGCGTTAGATATATCAAAACGTAAAGTTTTGATACCGCCATTTAAATTTACTGAAATGTTCGGCTCATTCTCTAATACTGAAACTCCGAATTGTATAATATTATTTATAATAGGTATATTATTTATAATATTTTCATTATTTATAGTAGGTATAGTATTTTCATTATTTATAGTAGGTATAGTATTTTCATTATTTATAATAGGTATATTATTTACATTATTTATAATATTAGAGTCATCATCATCACTGATTTCGATGACTTCTTTTTTAATTATTTTATTTGGGATATTAATTTTAATAGGTGCAGCAGGTCTTTTATTCTTTTTATTTGATATATTTTTATTTTGTAGTATATTCAAAATATCGACGTTATTTTTATTAATTTTCTTAAACATATTTATTTTACTTGACTTGAAAGAATTTAAATGAACCGCATGTTCCCTATAAAATTCTTTATATTTAATGTTCTGGGATGTTTTGCATATGGCGCAGATAAAAAAGTTGATGCCATTAAATCTATGGCGGTAATGTTTTTTCATTTCTTCATGGCAACTTTCATTATGTTGCAATGATGAGATACAATATCTCGGATAAAAAGTGCCTAATAAAAAATAATAAATTAATGTACAAAACCTATATAAAGTAACTAATAATTCTAACTATTAAATAAAATATCTAATAATTCTAACAAATAAACCTATATAAAGTATCTAATAATATTTGCATGCTCACTGCAAACTATTAAATAAAATATCTAATAATTCTAACAAATAAAACCTTAAATACAATAATATTTGCATGCTCACAGCAAACTATTAAATATGATATCTAATAATTCTAATAAATAAAACCTTAAATACAATAATATTTGCATGCTCACTGCAAACTATTAAATATGATATAAAATATCTATAAAAATAATTCCTATATAATTCATATATAATTTAATTACGTAAGATCTATAATAAAAAAAAGGCCTATATAATTCAAAAACTATTTGTTCAACTATATTTGTTTATAATTTATTATGTTAATATATGTTTCGGTAATAATACTTTTTTTTAAAAATATATTATAAATTAATGATATTTGAAGTATTATTAAAATAATACTTTAAATTTCATCAATTTAAAAATATATTTATCATAAAACTTTTGAAATAAATAGATCCTTATTATAAATTTATTATAAATTATTATAAATTATTATAAATTATTATAAATTATTATAAATTATTATAAATTATTGATATTTGATGTATTATTTTAATAATACTTCAAATATCATTAACTTAATTTCGATAAATAAAAATAAATAAAAAACTAACATTTATCTTCTGATTCCGAAGAATCATCATCCTCTATAGAAGAGAAGTCCTCCATATCTTCCCCAGTAACGGGGGCATCCTCAGAAACGGGGGCATTATCACGAGCATTGTCTTCCTCAGAAACGAGACCATTATGATGAGCATTGTCTTCCTCAGAAACGAGGGCATTATGACGAGCATTGTCTTCCTTAGAAACGAGGGCATTATGATGAGCATTGTCTTCCTCAGAAACGAGGGCATAATCATGAACATCTGCATCCAAATCAACTAAAATGTTTTTTTTCTAAATATATAACAAAAATAAAATTAAAATTTACCATCTTCGATAATCATAATATCGTCTTCGCTATCGCTGATAACAATTGTATCTTCGATTAAAATAACTTCTAAAATAATTTATAAATAAAAGATAAATAAAATTAAAATTTACCATCATCTTCGATAATAATAACATCAATTTCAAGATCTAACTGATCTTGCATTTCTGTTAATGTATACCAATCTACAAAATATAATAATAAAATTAAAAATTAATAAAAAATCCTTACCAGTTTCATTCTCGAGAATACTTCTTAAAATATTATTGTTCATTTTTTGAAAATTTTTGAAAAATGCGCTTGATAAATTTTTGAAATAATTGTGACAAATTCTACATTTGTCAATGTTTATAAAGAGAATAATATTTTCAGGATTTAGCCAATCACATTTTAGCAATACACACATAAAGGTGAGAGATTTTTACGCATGCAATCTATACCGTGTAGGCATGCTTTCTTTGTAAAACACATGCAGTCTACACTGTGACTGCATGCGTTCTTTGTAAATCACATACATACTTTTGCTTGTATGTGTTTTCTTGATTCAGTCTTCAGTGTGTATGCATGCACTTATCATGTGATGATCACGCACTTATCATGCATCGTCTTTGTGATCATGCACTTATCATGCATCGTCTTTGTGATCATGCATTAGCTTATCTTTAATTAAACACATAATAATAATATTAATAATAATAATAATAATATTAATAAAAATTAAAACATGTAATAATAATAATAAAAATAATATTAATAATAAAATAATAATAATAAAAATATTATTAGTTAAAACATAACAATAAAACATAACAATATCAATAAAACATTTATTAAACATCAAATCGTTTGGATAATAACCAAGCTAAACAATGTTGACCACATGTTAAGGTCCATGGTTTTTGATACATAGTTTTATTATACACAATAGGTTTACCCATTGTTTGAAGTTTCGAAACCATTAAAGCCGGATAATAGAAACCCATAGGATCAAATACAAATATCTTGCTAGGTTTCATATATATTGCTAACCAATGTTCTCCACCGAGATGAGACGATTGAGTATTGACGATTATGGCTTGATTATTACGTAAATATGGAATTTTATCAAGAGGAAATACCCCTAAACATTCATGTCCTAGTATTTGTTTTCCAATTCGATAGACCTGAACAGAACTACATCAATAACATTACTATTACATAAAAACCTTACTCCATGACAAATTATCATAAATTATCTATACATTTATACCACTCAAACCAACATTTTCAAACCACTAATAGTCGTTCAAACCAACAATGTTTGAACTCTGTTCAAACCAACACTGTTCTGTTTGCAGTTATTTGAACCTCATTTTCAAACACTCCATATATTACAACATGTACCGGTTCAGTTGTAGCTTTAGCAAACTTTATATCTAATCGTAAATTTCCATTTTGAAGTAATTGACTCTGATTTAAATCAAAATCGGGTGCCAAAACAAATGTGAAGAATGGATATTTGTTTTTAAAATCATCAAGAGTTATACCACAATTAAGGTTTTTATCCAAATAACCCATATTTCTAACTATACTCTGCATATATGTAGCACAATAATTATCATTATCAAAATCTTGAGTATATGTTTCTCTATAATCACTATTTTTCGATAACGTTAGCGATGTTACACCAAAGTTTTTGAAAATTGAGCTCGATGTTAAGTATGATCCATTATATTGAGATTCACTTTGAAATGTTACCAATATAAAGTTGGGCATTCTTCTATCTCCAAATATTTGTTCCTTATAGAAAGAAGTGAACTTTTAGCAATTGCAAATTGAACAATTTCCTTTGTTTTCAATGGATATATTGCATGCTTAGAATTAAGCCCCAGTTGATGACCGGCTAATACAGAAGGCTCAACACGAACTCTTCTCACCAATAATTTTGCATCAACTAATTGAAGAATTGGAGCTGTGGTGGCACTTGTTAGTGATAATGCCGAATCAGATCTTTTCAATCTAATGTGTACATTAACACCTGGGAGTAAATATTTCGGTTGATCCATAAAATCGAGTTGTAATGATGAGCACATTGTAAATAATTTCGAGCCTTTAATCCACGTTTTCCTATCATCATCACTACCATAACCCATAGGAGTTGAACATGTATTTTTAGTATCGCTATTGTAATTTATAATAGTTTCTATTAGAGCTTTGTGAATATATGTACTGTTACCACCCTCAATCTTGATATTATTAAATCCGAGAACTGCATCTTTAAAAAGCGTATGAAACAAGAAATCTTTATCTACAACTTTGATCTGAACAGTTAACAATGTATCATTCAAATCTAAATATTCAGTTTGGGAACCGTTAATATAAAATTCAATATCGGTTCTACTATCCATAATAGAATTCATCGGGAATAAATCTTCAAAGGCCCCCATTTCAATTACTGCTTGGGGAGATGGTCTATCAAATAAACACAATTCAGATTTACCGCAAATCATTTTTGAAATATAGTTCCATGTCCTTTCATTCGTTTGTTTATATGTTTATGAGGTCTTTTACGTTTTTGAGCTGGTGCTGGTGCTTCGGGTTTTTGAAACATACTTGCAACACTAAGTAGAACTTTCCCTAACTCAGATAATGCATTTGATTTCAGCGATGATAATATTTTCTGCTCATTCATTATCACATCTTTAGCAGTTTTCATGCCAAAACTACCAAGGCGTTTAAGAATAGGAAGTGCAAATCTACCAATTGTTCTCAACCATCCTGATCCATATTGTTTACCAATAAAATATGGTAATTCGCCACCACTTTGGCTACCACTATACATACTAATAATATCGTTATTGGCCATCTAATTTACGAAAATGTAATGTCAAATGAGTTTTTGTATCTTTACTAAATTCAATAAATTTACCGCTATCATCACGAATATTTATTTCTATATTGTTTATACATGATGTTGATACCGGTAAGTACATGGGATTATCGATATTTATATTGACAACTTCATCCTGATCATGTTTATCAACCCAAACAGATTTCAATAGAGGAACCAAAGAATCACCAAAAATTATAGGATCGATGATGTTAGTATATATGAACATTTGCCTATGAAGTTTTATTATTTTTGGTTTGCGTACACCAAAAGCACTTGCCCTATATGTTTGCTTATCTAATCCCAATGTATTAGCCAAATTTTTATCAAATGTAATTTCACAAATGTTATTATTCAGACTGAATTTGCATATTCCATCTTTAACAAATTCAATAGTTTTAAATATATGTAAACAATTGAATGAAATATATTTATGTAATTCTTCAAGTGTTTCAATATATAAATCATTAGTAAATGTAAATGTCTCTTCAACCTCATTAATATATGATACTGATATTTTGATGTTTTCGATTGTTACACTTTTCTCATCAAATGTTTTGAAACGTATTAGGTATTCAGTACCAGGAACAACAATGCTACGCTTATCACAACCCATTCGCTTGGCATCCTCAATACTTTCAAACTTTATTGTAAATGGACTATAATCACAACTAACATTCAATCCATCTTTGAAAAACATACCACAATTTTCATCTAAAATTTGATTCGGAATATGACAATATTGTTCAAAATTATTGATTGAGAAAATACCACTACAGGTTTTGGGTACACGTTTCTTGTAACTTATTTTACAATGACTATAAAATGGGAATGTATTGTACACAACTGTAAAGTCTTGCAAAGCAATTTCCCAATTTCCATGTAAATAAATGGGATTTTGAAGATCAACCATAAATTTACTTGCTTGATTTTCCGGATGGATTAGTGGGCAACTATTGCTAGGGAAAATTGTATAGAAACTCATTTTACTAGGTCTTTTGATGATATCCATGAGGGTTTTTGATATCCATGCCATTTGACATAGTATTGTCTATCCTTACCCACCATTTTAGTTTTCAATATTTTCTGAATTCTGAACACAGTAGGTTTGGAAATAACTTGTAATTCCTGTTCATAGAATTTCCCTTGTATTACATTGTTATCACTATCTTTAATAACATACATTACAGGACTCTGTTTAGTATTAATTTTAATAATTTGAAATACCTCATCACTCCAATTACTATTGAAATTTTTGATGAAAGGTGAAGCAGATATTTTACTAATTCTAACGTGATCACCAACTTTATATTTTGGTTTTGTAATAGCAACTGTTTTAGACCGTACTGATTTAGCTAATGTTTTCGAGCTGATATCTACGGGTCTCAAACCATTCAGACCTCGATGTGATGAATTATTATAACTAACAAGTATTTTCGGTAATACATTTATCCATATTTTATTACCTTGATGCACGAAATATTTCTTCAATCTATCCCTCAATGTCCGGTTAAATCTTTCAACATGTGCGGCTTTGTATTGAGAATGTACAGAATAATTATTTATTTTGAGACGATCCAGGATTTGCTTAACTTTACTATTGTAAAACTCCTCGCCTATAATAATAATAATAATAATAATAATAATAATAATAATAATATCTAAATCGGTTTGCAAATTGTCTGGATGCCCATTTTTAAACATTGAGTTAATTGCTTTAGATATTTCCTCTGCAGATTTTGTCTTTGTTGGTACACCACGAGCAAAACGACTGAAAACATCAATACACGTTAAAATATATTTATAACCCTTGTTAATCTTCGAATACGGTATCATCTCCATCAAATCCATTTGCCATAAATCATTAATACCGAATGTCTTATAAGCTCTTGTTGGAAATCTTTTCCGCATTGGTTTGCTTAAACTGTACGCAAGCTGATCTGACAACCACTTTTGCGTTTCCTTTTTCGACTTTGGGACTCTTTTCTTTAACTTTGCCACTCCACCGAAACCTGCCTCGTCTTCTGGGTTCGTCCATATCTTCTCCATTACAACAAGATGATTTAAATTTTAATTTAACATTAGGTAATGATTGCCCCATCGTTTATTGTGATAATAATGATAATGCTAATGGTAACATTGCTCCGATAAAACCACCTTGTTGTTTATATATGATTTTTCTCATTTGCTGACGATTTTTATTATTTACTAGCGATAACAAAGGTTTACGATGTTTATTCAATACTAGTTTTTTAGAATTACTGATTTTAATTTTACCTCTGACTACTTTTAATAGAATTTTGAGTAAATCATCGACAACAAAAGTTGGAAATGATTGTAAAATAGACATTCTTTTCATGCTCAAAGCCTTTAACAATACATTAAAATATGGGAAACTCCTATGATTTTTTACAATTTTAACTTTTTTCTTACTCTTTTTAATAATGTTTTTCGAAATAAGATTCATTGCAGGGTAATTCTCGGTTATTAGTTTTTTAGATGGTGTATAACTGGTTTTTGGTGGAACTTTGTTTTTCTTTTTAATACTTTGTCTAAGTTTTCGGATATTTTTAAGCCTGGATTTCATAAACATTTTTACATGTTAAAGTTTTCAACTTTATTTATATACCATGGGACCTTCTTTATTGAAAATATCGGTTTTTACCCGTAAATCATCATTGCATTGTTGTGTGAAATCAAGAAATATATATCCATGTGGTGATTTTGTAGCATCTTGAAATGCACTGATGAGAAAATTACGATTATTAAGGTATGCTTGTCGAGCAAGAAAATCAATAACTGTTGCATCTCTAGGATTCTTGAAAATAACTAGATATTGAACATTTAAATTCCTTGTTCGATGTGCGCCACCCTGGTGAAATAGATTTTGAGTAATAAAGATCACAATAACACCAACATGTCTACTGATTTTTGTGAATAAATTATTAAAATCCTTTTCTTTATTAGCTTCCTGATACAAATCATCAATAATGATGACATCACCTTTCCTTAAACGACTTGACCAGTTTTTATCGAAACACTTTACTATTTTCATGTTTTTCAATTTACAGAAATTATCTTGAGTTAATCCATGTTCTTCATCTGCACCCCTATGCCAATAAATCTTGTTGAATTTTGTTTGAAATAAATTAGATTTCAGTAATTTACACACAAACATAGTTATACCACTACCACTTGGGCCGACTATTTGATATACCGCATCATTTCTTAATTCCATTATTAATTTGTATAATTATAGGTTTTTGTTTATATTATATGATTTAATGAACTCTTTCTAAAAATCATATATATATAGCTTAATATTTCTTTATTGTTTAATTATGTTATCAAATATAAATTATAAAGAAACTTTCGATGTATCAAAAATGATATTTCCAAATGGTAAACCCCAGCAAATTGTAGATAGGAGTGGAAAATACCCTATAATATTTTTCAAATCCGGCAAATGCAGAATCATGGGATGCAAGAAACCTTTAGATGTCAATAAATTACAATATAGAATAATGGATATTAAAATACAGTCAATTACGGTTACCATGGATATAGGACAATCTATCAATCTATACAACATGTCAACAAAATGTCTTTGTATGTTCGAGTCAGAATTATTTCCTGCACTGAGGCTTTTAAAATACAACCCAATGTGTGTTAACGTGTATGCTAGTGGCAAAATAGTCATATTAGGGTTGCGAAATCTAGAGTACAAAAATATTGTTTGTGACATACAAAATGAAATCACGGGATTGGTCGACATCTGATTGGCTAATGATTGATTAAAACAACTTGCTTATTCATTTCATTTCATTTTAAAAATGGAAAAAACTATGCCGATTACATCCTCAAAATTAACGAAGAAAGAAATAGAAAACTATGGTAAATTTATTATTTAATATTTATTAATATTATTATCATTGTTTCCAGATAAATATCAGGCCGTAATTTTAGAACGTTTGTTCTTCTTCTACCCTCAACTACGAGCAATACTGAAAGACCAGCCAGAATCAATGATTTCAGATCTGGTATACACAGAAACATATATATGGATCTTCAATATCATAGATCAAGCTCTATGGGATATAAAGCTTGACCGAAGACCGAAGGAGATGGAACCCGAATACCCCTGTATTCTGGGTTGCAGTTGCTGCGATTTTCGGTACCAGCGATATGTCGAATGGTGCCTTGCGAAATCTGTTAGGAATTCTTCTAAATTTCAACTTTTTAGGAAATAAATGTTTAGAATTTGATTTTGTTTTGTTTTGTTTTGTTTTGTTAGTAATAAATTATAGTTTTATTTGGTGGTGGTAACAATAATAATAATAATAACAATAATATATAAAGAAATTTATATAGGTGAAAGATGTATGTAAAATCATATACAAACTCAATGTTTTCTTTGTAATTCACATACAGTTTTGTATATTTATGCAGTCACGCACTTATCATTCACTTATCATGCACTGTCTTTGTTATAATTAATAATAAAAATATGCATTATTCTGATTGGTTAATCAGTATTTGTCAAAGGTATAAAAGCTCGGCTCCACCTTATAAAGATCATAAATCAAACATGACCAAGAAAATAAGTGTCCAACCAGTTCAGATGTTCCACAATTATAAAATTTATTTTTTAAAGGAACCTATCAATAAGCAATTGGCAAATCCAGTCAAACTCAATAAAACTCAATTTCAATCTCTCGCTGGGACTCTCTCAATGTTAGATATCAAGGATATTGATAATATGTTCAAAAAGATCAATTCCAATTTAAAATGCAATGAAAATACTTTCTTCACCAGTCAATATACCAGATATTATGATGCATTTACAGAAATAGGTTTCAAAGAACAGGAAAACTGGTATTTAACAATAGCAATCCAAGGATATAAAGGTGATCAAAATGATGTGCTTTCTCCAATCTGAAAAATTGTTACTGCTAGACTTTCACAATTATTTTAATGTATATTTTAATGTTTAGTGTTTAATAAATGTATTAATGTTTTCTTTGTTATTCTATAAACAAAATTATAATTAGTTTTAAAATAGTTTTAAAATGATGTCTGAAAAAGGTAAAATATAAAATATAAAATAATTAAATAATTTTTGTTTAGAATATTTAATAAACTTTTTGTTTGATAAACTCGAAGAAATAACCGGTGTAAAAATTAGAGATATGTTGACTCTAGTTGAAGCATTAAGTAAAGAAGATTCATGTTGCGATTCTGAATGTCAGAGTGATGATACTGAAATTGTTAATGATGGAGATACTGAAATTATTAATGATTCTGAAGAAATTATTGATGATACACTTATTAATGTTGAAGAAGCTACTACCGAAATTATTAAAGATGAGCCTACCGAATTTAAGAATTGTATTGATTATGTTATAGAAAATATTATGATAGAATCTTGTGGTGATGAAGAATGCACATGTAATAATCAATAAATCTTTAAAAATGTAGTTTTTTATTAATAATAATAATAACAAAGAAATATTTATTAAAATCTACGATAAAATTTATTACATAAATATAAAACAGATGCTCCAGTGAATAGTTTTAATAAAAATTTGCAATTTTCGATATAAATATCAGAGCGTTTGGCTTCTGCGGCAACTTGAATAATCGCTGTCCATCCACCGTTTGTTTCTACCCACGGATCAATTTTTGTTTCTATCACCTAAATAATGATAAATTAATAACAATATAAAATAATATACCTCTATAGACCATTGGAAATAGTTTTCATAGTCGGATCCAGATTTTAATATCATTTGTTTCACATACATTAATCCTACTATTATTCGCATCCATTTATTATTTTCATCGAACATGTAACTAAATAATGATTGGAATGCCTTCTTTCTCTCCAATGGTGGCAAATTGAGAATTTTTTCATAATCAAATGGAATGTCTTCAACGATTTTCTCGGTACGGTTTACCATAAATTTCATGTTTTTAATGATTTCGTCTTCTTCACTATTATTAGAGACCAGCTCATTCAATAAAATTATAAAAAATTAAGTTTCTGGCATTTTATAAAAATATTTCAAAGTGTAAGCTTATTTATACTATATTCGACCAATCAGAATCATGCAATACTAAGAAAATATGTAAAAATATATAATGGAAATGGCAGTGATGATTTGTTGGCACTGTTAACTTCTTTCAAGTTGTTGCCACCACTGTTAACTGGGTGTTGTAATTTCATTATACGATTGAACTGATCAGTTGTTTTATTAGAATAAAATTTTATACTATCTTGAACTTGATTCATCATTTTTCATTAAGTTTATGATTTTCTTTCAATTCTAATATTGATTTTCTTAATTCATTTTTGATAATACCAATGGTCTTATTTAAATATATAATATCATCATATAATTCGTTTTTAGCTCTTTTTAAAGTCTCATATGTATGTTCAAATCGGAATTCTAAATTACTCATTCTTTCAGATAATCTTTTGACTGGAGTTTTCAAATATCTAGGCCTATCCATCATATACAAAATATCCATTAATACTGCTGTATCAGGACATACACATCTTGCTGAATTTTTACCTTGAACGGTTACAACAATTGAGTTGACCATATTAAAAACTAATAATATTATTAAAATTTCTTTAATCATTTTCAAAACAATATAAATTATAATTTATTGTTTATAGCTAAAGATTTGTATGTGTGTGTGTGTTCTCATTGGTCTAAATTAGTATAAAAGTAATTGTTATTTCAATTATATCATTAAAATGGTTGTACCGAGCGCAGTTCAAGCTATGAATGAAATTAAACATTATGGTAATTTATTGTTACTATTATTATTATTATTTGTTTTTTAGATGATTATTTTAAAGTTATTAAAGAACGTCTGGAATTCTATTATCCAGAAATACATGGAATCATGGATAAGCCAGCATCAATAATTCCAGACTTGATATTCAATCATACATCAATATGGATATTTACTGTAATCGATGAGTTCCTATGGGATATCGAACAAAACAATTTGTCAAAAGATATGGAACCCGAATACCCCTGCGGTGATGGATGTCATTGCTGCGCTGCCCGATATTGGAAGTATGTAAAATGGGCTTTGAATAAAGCTCTTAGACAATACTACTATAGTAGAATTATCTCTTTATAATAAATTTGTTGTATATGTCTTGGTTTTTTATTAATAATAATATTTATTAAATAATAATAAAAATAATAATAATATTTATAAAATAATAATAAAAATAAAATAAATTTACAAAATATATACTATTTATAAAAAATAAGTAGTAAATTAAAATTAAAAATTGTTTAAAAATAATATGACCTTGGGAAATTTTGAATGACCTTGAAAAAATATGATGAATCATGGTCTTTGTTTAAATTGTCTTGAAATTTTTTGATGAGTCATGGTCTTTGTTTAAATGACCTTGAAAAAATATGACGAGTCATCCAATGACCTTGAATGAGTCATGGTCTTTGTTTAAATGACCTTGGAAAATATGGTGAGTCATCCAATGACCTTGAGTGAGTCATTGTCTTTGTCTTAAAAATTTTTTGTACTTTTGGACTTAGAAAAATTTTCTCTCAGCAGGGGGTGGGGGTACTGTGCTGGATGTGACATGTGCTGGAGGTGACACATCCCACTACTATTAATATTAGTGATAACGATAGTAATAATAACAATAATATTGTTGAAAAAAAGTTTCGGTTATCAAATAATCCCTTTCAGTTTCTTTTTTAAATAAATAACAATGTTTGCTAATTTCCGCAATGTTTATTCATAAAATATGAAATATTTCGACCGATAATCGGCCCTGGTTATGGGGGAACATTGTTATTTATTTAAATTGTGTTTATATAAATGATTCCGAAAAAAAGACTTTAAAGTTTATCAAAAATCGATTCGCCTATTCCATGTTAGTCACGCATCGATGACTTGGTCAACGTCGATTCTCTATTGACAATTTCAGGGTTAAAAAAAATCGATTAATAATAGAAAAAATCTCATTATTTTTTTTTTGAAAATTTTCTGTACTTTTTTCTACAAAATATCAATATTTATTTTTATATTATCTTGAAATGTAACGATAAATTATGCGAGTTCCTGCCAATGCAAAATGTTGAAAATCCAAAATTTAATAATTAAGTTTTTATATATTTATTAAAATTTTTTCTA
Organism: Schmidtea mediterranea; assembly: GCA_022537955.1. Taxonomy (NCBI): domain Eukaryota; kingdom Metazoa; phylum Platyhelminthes; order Tricladida; family Dugesiidae; genus Schmidtea; species Schmidtea mediterranea. The sequence goes on from CM039680.1 coordinate 229,275,948, forward strand.
AACTGTGAATTAGATTTTAAAATATTAAAAAACATTTATTGGAATTGAATGAATAACATTTATTTTTAAAAAAAATTTTAAAGTTTTTATTCTAATTTAGTAAATTTATAATATTGGTAAATCTAATTTGAAAAATATTATGTAAATTTGTTTAAATAAATATATATTTGTTGACTACTGTTAAATAAAAGAAAATATCAATCAGAGAAGAGGAGAAAGCTAAAGTCTAGTTAAATCTTGGTTATGAGTAATCAATGCCGTTTATTGGTCGAAGTATTTCATATTTTATGAATAAACATTGTGGAAATTGGCTGAAATTGTTATTTATTAATAATATTATGTATCAATTTAAACAAAAAATTAATGAATGTAATAATTATGATTAACACTGAAAAAGATGGCTAAAATAATTAATAGTGTACAGATATCAATCTACAACAGAACCTAAGATTTCTAACCTCCGAGATGCTGGAAATCATAAAATTACGAAAAATAGAAACTGATGTCTGTGCTTTAAAAAATATCGGGGATCCATGCCACTTAAAGTAAATAACAACAACATTTTAGCATATAAACCAAATCTCAAAATTCTTACGTTTAAGAATATTTTGATAATTGCTATCGACTATTAGAAATTTTAATATAGAGCATACAAATGTATAGTAATACATCGAACTCAAAGCAGCAATCAACACACACATTTCATATACTATATATATATATATATACAAATAAATTTAACCTGTGAATGTAATATTTATTTTTCGTAGACATTGTTATAATTGTTTGTTAAATAAATTTATTTATATAAGATCGTCAAGTAGTGATTCTATAAACCTCAACACATACAGGGATACAAAGTGAATGACAAGGATGTCATATCTCCAATTACGAGAATAGACAGTGCTCGAATTTCTTCAAGATTTTATTGGAATTTTAATAAATGTTTAGTTTATATTTCTTTTAATTTTTTAAAGTGCCTATTTTTATTTGGGAATTATTAAGCGGGTGATTTTCAAACGTTAGTATTATTCCTTTCTAAAATATACAGATATCGGTCTACTCTTCCGTTGCTATTAAAGCAGTTTCCCTTACATTGAAGGATTTGACCACGTTTTGTGTGTAGTTATCTATAAACATAATGAAATTCTAAACACGACGACTTGATCAAATATTTGTATTGTTTTATTGCTTATCCTAAACACGTGTTTTGTTTGTAAAATGGTGTTTAAATGACATGTAAACATTATCGTTTTAAAGATATTCGAATAGCGTCTCTTGGAGAATAACATTCTGCCAAAACATTGTTTGAGTGAAAATGTGTCTAGTCTTTTAAAAATAATCAAAGGTTCGAAGATGAGGTTCTAAAAACTTAATTTTTAAAAAAGCTATTTCGCAACCAGTCAATTAAGTTAAGTATAAATATTTATGTTTACGGCGTTATCGTTATATATTGATATCCAAAACAGAATAGTTTTACTAGTTATGTTTTTTGTAATCAAATGAAGTTTGGTAAAGGAAAAAGAGAGATTCATAAAAATAAATTATTATCAGTTTTTGTGAAAAAACTAATTACAAAAAATTCAAATTTATCTTTTGATCAAGTCCGTCCATCGAAATATATGAAAAGCAAAAATATGAATAATTTAACTGACAACAAACATTTGCCGCGTTTTAATCGTCGTATATATTTAATATTAATAATTTAATTCTTAAGAAATTAGTTTATTTATTTATATAAATATATAAGAAAATCAAATATCTTAAATATTATAATTTTTTATTATTTGAAAAATAATTTATTTTTACTTAATTTTTAATTAAAGTTATCTTAGCTTTATTGAAGAATTTATTATCTCAATTTTTATTGTTTTTCAAACAAAATTTTACTATCAAGACATTTTGGATTTCATGAATGAAATTATTAAAATTTCGTAGTATTTGTTTGCTTCATTTCAAATATTAATATTAGATTTATTATCATTTAGATTTCGATTATAGATGAATGCTTTTTCTAATTAAGACAAATTTTGCAAAAAATAAATAAGCTCGTTGAATCACGTATATTTCATCTTTTGTACCAAGTAAAATAAGTTTAATTAATCAAATGTTTTATTGATGAAATTAATTATTTCTATTCACAAAATAAAATTATTAAGTTTGACAAATACTGCCAACAATTTTACATTATTATCTGTTTAAAGTTGGATAAGCACACTCGCATTTCATCGTCAATCATTTTCTTTCTTATTTTGAACAATTGTTTATCATAAAATTGAATTTAAAATCAATAGTAGAATATTTAGTGTGAATTGAAAATTATCTCTTGGTGGTACAGTTTTCGAGATACTGATGAAAAGCTAAGCATGATTATAAAAATTAATTTACTTTTGGTAGACTGATTTGAGTTCGAATTATAAAATTTGTAGAAAAATAAAATTTGTTATTTGTTTGACATTTCAATTATAATTAGTCTCAAATTTGTTTAAATAATACTAAATTAAAAAGTTAGTTTTATTATATTTAGTATTAATTGTTAAAAGTTATTTAGAAATTTTATTATGAAATACTTTAATGTAATGAAAATTAAAAATGAATAAATATACAATATACTCCAGATATAGTGAAGTCGGCTATAGTAAAAAATTATAGATAGTAAAATATTTTTGTGGCAATATTATCTGCTTTATAAATTTTATCGATTATAGCAGGGGCCCGCTTTGTATTTACAAAAAAAATTATCGAAATTTACCTATATCCTGCTAAGATTAGACATCGTTTACGTGGACGTTTATATTTTTTCCGACGGATCACTACATTGTGAAACATTATTCCTTACTTCCTTTTTCTCGTTGCGATTCTCCTTCAGTGGCACTGTGTTATTCGCCAGCAAGCTTTATATGCTAAATATATGGATGTTAGCGGTGTATTGAATCATGTGGTGAATTTAATAAAATCACATGGGGTCAATCATAGACAGATTAAGAATGTGTTGAAAGATATAGACAAAGAATTGCAAGATTTGCTATATTATGCAGCAGTAAGATGGCTAAGTTCTGAGAAAGTTCTGAGCATAGTATTTAAGTTAATAAAGAAAATAAGTAACTTCATGGAAAGTAAAGACAAGCTTTTCTTCTGCTGGTTTCACCATATCAAAATCTTTCCAATCACCTAATCTAGCAGAATCTCCGTCTGAAACTGCTCGGGACTGTCTCAATTTGTTTGAGTGTGAGTCGTGAGTTATCTCACGATGTCTACACTAACATTGATGATTTCATTACCACCAGTGACTCTGAGATTATCCATTCCTTGCTTCCCACCTCAAGTGACGCTGCATGTCATGATTCTGATGATGATACTGTCATCAACACTGACGATTAGACTGTTGCTCCGTTGCCAGCTAAAGCTTTGTAAATGCTGCACAAAATTCGTCTCTGCTTGTTAATGCATTCTTCCTTTGATGTTGATTTTCATTCGTTAGACACCTTGGAGTTTTCTCTCGCCTGTTAAGCATTTAACAACAAACATCAATCTACGCTTGATAATCTTATTAGACGCAAAAGAGTAGTACAGTCATATCCTTTTAGTGTTGTCATCAATGTCCCGTTTCATAATTATGGAAAAAATTATGATGGTTTGAAATATAGTAGTAGATTCCCTTATTTTATGGCGCGAATTTACGAAAATCCTTTTGCTTATAACACTGGGTATGTACTGCATGAACAATCACTAAGTAACGTGCAAATGTAATAAATACCGTAATTCGCTTGCTAATCGGCTATAGTAAAATAGAGTTATTATAAGTTTTTGTCATGGCAGATGGTGTTTTACTATAACCGGAAGTTAATATATAATGAATAAATAAATATAAACAGGAAATATTTCTAATAAATATACAAAATAAAGAAAGTAAAGTAAAAGTTGAAATGCTCATCAAATTATTATTATATAATGATACTTATTTCTATGCAAAAATTATATTTCAAAACCAGTAAAAACATGCATATTATATAACCAATTTATTGATTTAATTTAATTACTTAATTAAAATAATAATCAATTAAATATATAAATATTCTTAATATCATAAATTAAGTAATTAAATCAAAAATAAACGATTTCACACTCGATGGAATAAAATTTGTTTTAATTTACCGAAAGATATGTCCACTCTGTAATAATATATAATGATATTTATTTCTTTGCAAATATAATATTTCAAAGACTGAATAGCAGAATTTTAAATAACCAATATATTTATTGAAATTAATTAGTTAATTAAAATATTAATCAATTAATTAAATATAAAAATATTTTTAAATATCTAAAATAAGTGATTACATCCATCAATTGAAAGAAAAGCGGAAAATAAACGCTTCCGCAATAAATTGAACGCAATTTGTTTTAATTTACAGAAAGATATGAAATGATATCACCATTTTTTAATAGCTAATCCGTATGGAAATACATTGCTTCCTGTAATTATTTATTCATCATGAAACCATTAGGAATAATATTAGAATTTTTCTGGAAATTCAATCGATTGTTATGCCTCCTAAGCATCATTTTTCATAAAATTAAATAAACTGTCTAATAATCGATTCTGTGATATTTAATTGTAAATTGTGGTTTAATTTATTAATTTTTATATTTGTTTTAATTATCTGCCAAAGATAAAATAATTTATTTTTCAAAGTAATTTAATGAATTTTTGTTTGTTTGTTTCAATTGAAATTAATTTATTAACTCTTTTTATTCTAAAATTCAGGGGAAACTGTTGAAATTGAAAGAAAGGAATTTAAATATTGATTGGGAAAATATAAATAATTAAATTTATGTATAATTTTTGCGATGAAAATATCTTTACTTTTGCAGTTTTATTTTATTGTAAGCTGTATTAAAACTAAATAATTGCAATTTTCAAAAAGTTAGAAATCTCTTTTATTTTCTTCACTTTCCCAAAGGATGAAGGAATATTAGAAGTGTTAGATAGAGGTCAAATCATCAAAATAAAATAAAATAAAGAAATAGTTTGAAAAACAAAGAAAATAGATTTCGTATAAAAGTTTGTTTGAAATAATGTTTGATTCGTGAAGGTGGCTTCTAATCAATCATAGGTAAAACAAAACCCAAATACAGTTATATCAGTTTAAAATATTAGGATACGACTTTTATTTGTACTGGAAAATATATCTTTTTTGATTAATATGACAATTTCTCATAAATATTGATAAAGTATTATGATTCTAATGATTAAAATAAAGGTGAAAATGAAATAAAATTAATACAAATTATCGATTTTTTTTGTAAAATCAACAGTTAAAAATGATGTTAAAAGGGATGTATAGTGTGAACAATAGATAACAGTAAACATTGTAACTCTTTGTGTTAAGTTTGTAGTAGTTATAGATAAGTAAGGAGCCCAGCTGAGTTTTGGGTCAGAGTGGTATTGGAACTGTCTGGGTGTTTGCTGTGTGTTTTATGTTTTGCGTGCTAAAGTATAAAAATTTATTTTTAAATACAAGAATTTTTAAATAAGAAATTTATTAAAACTATTAAACAATAATTTTACTTACCAAAATGTCGAAATACAATTAAGACAAATGTAATATATATTACATTGTAATATATTACAATTGCAGATTTGTCGTTGATTTCCTTTCTTCCGTTTCTGATTTCGATTATTTTAATATTTATTCTTTTTTTCTAGTTTATTTTAATATCTTGACAAATTCGTTAAGTAGATTTTATTAGGGAATGATTTTTTGATTTTATTGTAATAATAATAATACTGTTGGGCTTAAAGCCACAATTAAAACAAAAAATAAATTGTATGCCAATTTAAACAAAATATAAAATTGTGAAAATTGCTACTGTATACATACTTAAGCACCGCAAACAGATACTTAAAATAAAAATAAAAACATCAAATAAAACAAATTAAAAATAAAACAATTAATAAATAAAAACAATAACATGCACACAACAAAACAACTTTGCAAAATTTCCAAGATATGAAAAGCAAATTAAGTACAGAATCACTTATTATGGCATATTAATTATAAAAATGTTGGGCTATAAGCCACGATTAAAACGACAATTAATTTATGTTAATTAAAACATATTTTTGATTATTAATATGGCTACCGTGAACATACATAATCACTGCAGACAGATATTTAAAATTAAAATAAAAACACCAAATTAAGTAAAGTAATATGTAACAAAAATTAATTAAATTAAATTAATAAAATCAAAAGAAAGCCTACAGCAGCAGACATAAACACATTCAATACATAAATCCTCAAAAACCTTGCAAAAGAATGTTTAGAAAAAACAGTCGGAAGCGGTGACTGACAAATAATTTTTAAATGGTTAAAAAGAATAATGACCAAAAAGATTAACCAAAAATAAATTTCGAAAAAATATAAATAAAATTTTAAAAATGAGGGAAAATGAGGAAAAAGATTTAACAATATTTAAAATAGATTAAAATCAATAATTCAGATAATTTTCGCTAGTTGTAGCTGCTAGTTGCGCTACACTTAATCCCTCGGCTGTCTGCGACGAGCTCTATTTGAAAGACGCTGGTCTCTACCCGCAGTGGGTCGTTGTAAAACCCACGAATAATGATGGCAACGTCTGCCTTAGTGGGCTACAAAATTATTATTTTCGACCACCACAACTTTTACTGATCAAATGGACATCCACGTGTAATAATAATAATAATAATAATAATAATAATAATAATAATAATAATAATAATAATAATAATAATAATAATAATAATAATAATAATAATAATAATAATAATAATAATAATAATAATAATAATAATAATAATAATAATAATAATAATAATAATAATAATAATAATAAATCAAAAGAACAAAAAATAGGTAATGGAAATGAATAATTACCTAATAAATATAGAGCTAAAGAATATTTTGATAGCTGGAATTGACAATATTGAACAAAATAATATTCTCAAAAACACAATTTTCATTTAATTATTTGTAGAAATATCAGTTTTATTTGTTCCAAATACTCAAATACCGAGATTAATGTCACTATAAAACAACTATAGAATTATCTCAAATCAACATATCTAATGCATTGCAAATGCAACTCATGTGCATGACTAATAAAGACTTATTCTGTGATGGATTTTGGGCATTAAATTTGGTAGCTAATTTATATTAGTAACTCAAGTGTTCAATAAATAAACATATAATAAATTAAGCCTTTTAAACTTTTAATAATAATCAGATCATACAAGGTTAAGGAAAAACTATATTGAGATTCATTAGATTAAACAATATACACACAATAAAAATCAAGGCAAAAGACGAAATATGGCCAGGACCATTGAGCGCTGACAAAATATATCTACTTAAAAGACACGTTGGTTATTCGTTTGTTTCTATAAGAATTGTCTGTGCCTCCCCCTTCGCATCATAGCACCTGTTAAACCTAGATTGTCAAGGAAGTCAACTACCAGCACATTGCACTCTCTAATACTTTGGTACATTGTGATTAAATGGACACGATAAAGCATTATGGGCACTAGGATTAAATTAATCAAAGGTTTTTCTCACTAAAAATAATTATTTTGAGTGGTCTTTTAATAACTAGATTACAGCAACAATGACTAGCTTGCAAATCACAATTAATGAAAGGAATAAAACAGACCAACCACCCATTATTTTAAAAATAATTTTCTAATTAGTAATTGTCATCATTTGGGATCCATTTTATTACAAATATTGCCGAATGCATCCAGTTATACTTATCACAACTGTTCTTGTTGTTTGAAGAAAATTAGTCTAAATTAATAGCATTATATAACTTAATATTAATCGCATAATTTTTCTTAATCATTATTAAAAATTATTTTTTCATCATTTTCTTTTTTTCTTTTTTTCTTTTTTTTCACCGAAATAAAACCTATTTTCTTTATCTGCTTATCTTTCTAATCACCGCCACTATTTTTCTATTATTATTAGAATCAATATTCTAAACACCATCAGCTCAGTTCAATTACCTCTGACTTCCTCTGATTTAAGTAAAATATTATTAAGTCTTAGGGGATATTTAGAAGTTTTAGGAACAACATACGAGGTACTGCAATTTAGGATGGGGTCACAGGGGATGAATATTAAAAAGCTCGACATATATGGAATGAAAGAAATTATGTTACCTTGTTATATTGCATGCTGGTTTATAAAATTAGCATTAGTCCTCCTGCCAGACTTAAAGTTAAATGTATAGTTGAGTCTTTATTAATAAAAAAGATTTCGGAAACTTTCTAATTGCTTTCAGCAAAAGTGAAACATTGTTTATTTGGTTTAATGCACACCTTGAGCTGAATCTTTTCCTAGTTCAAACATATCGAATAAGAATAGATAATATCAAAAAAATTAAATTTCAATGATAAAAATATAATTATTTCGATTCTCGAATTCAAATAAAAGCAATATAAAACAGTTCCGAATACTCCTGTTTCAGTAAAATGACATCCGATAACATAAGAAAAAATCCATTCTAGTACATACGGACTTACATACGGGGTGACTAAGCTTGTTTGAAAGAATAGCAAGTTTCACTATTATGTGAAAAAGCAGAATAAAAAATAAATTTAACACACAAACACAGCATATAGTAAAAAATCACACAATATATAATAAAATTTTAAATTTAAATATATAAGTATGTAAGCAAATTTAGCAGTAGTTTTAATGCATAAAATGAAATATTTAATATTTCAACCTAATGTCTTTATCACTCTCAAACAAAATTTAACAAGTCATTGACTATCGGCTTGTACTCTGATTGAATATTCATAAATCTCAGTAAATTTTAATTATTTTTATTTATTCGAATTGTTATCAAGTTTGATTTACGTTTCATTTTGTATTATAAGAGTTATATTGAGTTGAAGCAATTGAGGAAAGACGATAGAGTAAATTCGATTGCTAAAAACGACTAAATAGCAATTCTAGAAAAGCACACAAACAAAATCGAATTATTCATCATGCGCATACATTCGATCAAAGAGAACAGTGATCAAAAAATGCATTCATTCCAAAAGTAAAAGCATTGACTCCAGAACAATACGCACTTATAATTACATGATTGAATAAGGACAGCGCATACAAAAATGAGTTAATCCGTATTCGATTTCACAGAAACAATCAACAAATATACAAACAATACAATAATACGACAAAGTTTAGATTTCAGATTTGAGACAAAAAAATAATACTGTTATGTGATTTTGTTAATAAAAGAAAGTAAAACAGTCAGATAAGGAAAAGAAAGCAAATCAAATTAATTATTCCAAAATTTTAAACCCTGAGAACCAGCAGATTAGACGCATGTTAAAGTTTTCAATAAATGCAATTAATCGAAATCAAAAATATATCGAGTACTTTAATTATTTATTCAGTTTGTGTAGTTGTAATCAATAAAACAAAGACTAGACTGACATTATATTGATCAATAAATTGTAATATATTGCTGGAAATTAGTAATTATTTCTATTCAAGCACACCTGGAGTAAGATCAATAATTGTTAATATTCAATTTTTACAACGATTTAACATATTTAAAATTTTGCTTAGTATTTAATTTTTATAATTCATATAATAAATAATTTAATTTATTTTTGATTCCATTCATTTTCATTTGATTGTTAAAATTTCAAGTTTTTACGGTATTTTCAAAATAAATTAACTGTTAAGTTAGTGAGTTCTTATAGACTAATAGAACAGGAAACCTTTAAACTTTTATTTCAGTCTCAGCTTTCAAATTTAAGTTGTCATTAAATTTTATTGAAGTTTTTGATGAGAAATCCTTTTTTCTAGAAATAAATTTAGGGCTCCAATAAATCTAGATCAAAGATAATAAGATGTTTTAAAATAAATAATTGATTATAAAGTATATTTTGTTATTTCTGAATATTTAATTAAAATCAACAACTAATTAAATTGTAAGTAAATTAAATTATGATTTTATGAAAAAAAATATTTTAATTTTAAAATATTTTCTAAAATGTTTTGTTTGTTTAATTTTAAATGAAAATTGTAACTATGTATTTAGAAAAGCAAAACAAAAATGTTTTTATGATGCCTACACTTGAACCAATTGCTTCATGTAGTAACACAATTTATTATAAGTTTAGCAGAACTTTATGTGAGTAAATAATTCACCTGTAGTAAATGTGTTAAAACTAAATTTATAATTCTGGGAATCCCTGTTTTTGAAAAGAAAATAAACATCAAAAAATAATTATAATTCGAGAGTAGGTAGTTAGGAGCCTTTCGCGCCCACACACCGTTGCATAATAAAATATGGAAGGTGTTTACCACTGATTAAATTACGTAATGAAGTAATTAATCTCGATTATTTTGAATACATAATTATTTAATGAAGATAATTAATTTTGTGTGTGCATAATTTTTTTTTGATTTTTGGCGCAATTTTTTTTGAAATTTTTGGCGCGAATTTTTGAAATGTAAATTTTTGTATTTTAATTTTTATGTAATTAAGTTACATTTTTGGCGCGATTTTTTGTGTATTTTTTTTGAAATTCAAATTTTTAGTACATTTTTTTTAAATAAATTTTTTTCATCCACAAAATTTTTTCAATCAAGGGTATTTTTGACTCTCGATAAAAAAGCATAAAATTATAATTTGTTCAAATCGTCTACGATGGTCACATAAAGTATTTATCATCCACAAAATATTTTTTTTCAATCACACTATAGTCAGGGGGTATTTTGGACTCTCAATAAAAAAAAGCATAAAATTAAAATTGGCTCAAATCGCCTAGGATGGTCACACTATAATCAGGGATATTTTTAACTCGTAATAAAAAACAATGCAATATTTGGTCTCAATACTTTCTATAGGTAAATATAGGCATAAAATAAAAATGGCTTGAATCGCCTACCGATAAAAAATTGTCAGGGGTATTTTATAGGCTTGTTAAAAAAACACTTGAAATATTTGTTCATACAATTTTCATAGGCAAATTTAGGCTCTAGATAAAAATAAGTTAAAATACCTAAAGTAAATTAAGATAAATTCAAGTACATTAGGATACATTAGAGTATATTAAAGTAAATTAAGGTGCTTAGAGTAAAGTAAGGTAAGTTAAGGAAGAATTTTTTTAAATTAAATAGAGGGTCAACAGTTAAGTTACATAAGGGTAATTTTTAAAGCTGAAAATTTTAAAAGCAGTTATAGTAGGCAAATTACATAAGGTAAGAATTTTTTAAAAGTAAATAGAGGGTCAAAAGGTAAGTTACATAAGGTAAGAATTTTTAAAGTTAAAGAGTCGACAATATTGCATGATAAAATTTTTTAAATAAAATTTTTAGTATAGTTTTATCGATCAATTTTTATACATATGTTTTAAATGATAAAATTTTTAACATAATTTTACAATGGAATTTTTCATACATATTTTTAAATAATAAAATTTTTAGGATAATTTTACAATGGAATTTTTTATACATGATTTTTAAAGATGAATTTTTTATACATGATTTTTAAAGATGAAATTTTTAGTATAATTTTATTGATGAATTTTTTATATATAATTTTTAAAGATGAAATTTTTAGAATGATTTTACAATGAAATTTTTATACATGTTTTTAATTGAAAAATTTTTAATGTGATCTTACAATCAATTTTTTTAGTATAATTTTTACAATGACTTTTTATGCATGTTGATAACGATCAAATTTTTAAAGAAATTTTTCAAAAACTTTTTTCAAAGAATTTTATTAAATGAAATTTTTGAGTTTCAGTGTTACATGGTAATGTCTAATGTATGTAGTAGTCATTCGCAAAAGCAATCCATCTCCTCCACTCTGCAGCAACCCATCTTTAATAAAATAATAATAATAATAATAATAATAATAATAATAATAATAAAAATAAAAATAATAATAATAAATTCAGAAAACATAAAAAGTTAACTTACTTGGTATCAACTTCTGAACACTGTTAACCCATACACACTGAACAATCCATTAATAACTGAACAACAATCACTAGGTACTGTATACAAATAACTGAGTACTGTACAACTCACTATACATACTAGGCAAAGAATAATTTACTTATTCATTAAAATTTCCTATTTAAATAATATTTACCCTTTGAAAACCGATATTCAATCAACTAAACCTACTTAAAAAATAAATTTTTCTCTCAATCATTTCCCCCTAAAATACTTGGTTATTCACACACTCACAATATGTTATCAATAACTAGTTACTGAAAAAATCAATATCAAAAATTGTTTACTGACCAAGAAATCTTTAAATAAAAGCACATAAAAATTTGAACAATCAAAAGAAATACAATTTCAATTACAAATTTTATTAACTTCTACACTCTTTTATCGATCAATGATGTCTCCAAATTGTTTGGTTGCTTAGTTAGCTGATTGCTATCAAGAAACTATTAATCATTGAAGCCCAATCAAGTGTTGTATTTTCTCTGAATAAAAATTTATTGCTTTGTTTACAGTTTTGTATGTGATTTATTGAAATTATTTTGTAAATCTTAATAGATTTCTTTTAAAACTTTAAAATTTTTCTACTATTTTTAATTGCGTCCAACAATGAACAATTACTAAAAGTTATTTTCAAAGATAAATGTCAACCTTTTCATTTAATTTTCACATGGCCTAAATAAATTAATTGCTAACTCATCAAATAATTACTTAAATTTATTTTTATAAATTTTTTGATCTTTTCACCCCAATTCTTATTGTTTACTGAATGATAAATTAATTAGTAAGTACAAGTAGTGGTTAGTCTAATTGCTAGTGAAAAGAAACTTGATTAGAAAAATATTCTTAAATCAATTTCTCAAAACACATATTACTTTCATTGTACTTGGAATAAATTTTCATATATTTATTGAAAATGATTTAACTATTAAAATTATTAACTCCAAAATGCTTAAGGTTTGAATAAAACTGATAGAAAAAAAAATAATATCTACTACGTTACTAGAAATTAAATGATTATCGACCAACCACTAAATAAGCTGAATTTCTAACAAAGCTTAAAAACTACACGGAGTAGGTACTTATAGATACCGATAAAATCTACTAAAAATCCAAATATGTATGTTTAATTGTTGTAAAATATTTGTTTTTGCAAAAATAAGACTTATCCTTAAATTATGATTATCATGTGATTAGAATTTGATTAAAGTTGTGAGAAATATTTTAAGTTGTTAAATTTTAAATAAAACTGCTTAATTTGTAAAGAATGTTAGTACTTTGAAAAAGTTTTAAAATGAGACCTTCAGAAAATTGGTAAGAAAATAGTAGTTATTGAGGAATACTTATTAAAATTACTAAAGTTTTATAATTTTTGACAAGTTTTAATAGATCTTTAATAAAATTTGTTAGTACTTTGAATAAAAATTTTAAAAAAGTTACAACACAACATATTAGCAAATTATAAAGAAAATAGTACTTATCAATTAAAAAAAAATAATAAAATTACCTAAGTTGTAAAATAATTGAAAAAATTTGTTAGATCATTTTTTAAAATTTTATAAGTTTGTTAGGTTCTTGGTACTTATTGAATGAAAATTAATTGTGCAATTTCTCTTCATTCGTAGAAATAATCATTTATATTTAAATTATTCAGAAAATTGTCAATAACAACATAAGTAATGGGTAACATAAATTTTTTAAATACTAGTCAATTTAAATTTTTAATTAAATTACAAATAATAAAATCAAATAAATACTTGAATACAAATAATTACATGAATCAAACATTTTCTTAGAACCGAACACGTATAGTCTATTTTATTCAGATTCCAATAATATCATTAAAATTAACCAAAATCTTACTGATATATTTTGATAACCCTTACTCTCAACCAATCATTACTCTTTAAATGACAATAGTTCCAGCTATATTCATTATTTTTGATAAAAATCACCGACTTATTTCGTTATTGAACCAAATAAATTTCTAGAAATCCCCTTAAAATAAAATTCATCTCTCGACTAATCATTTCCCTTTAAAATATAATAAAATTTACTCTCAACCAATCATTTCTCTTTAAATGACATTAATCCCAGCTATATTCATTATTTTCATAAAAAATTACCGACATCGATATTCAACAGAATAAATTTCTTGAAATCGCCTTAAAATAAAATTCCTCTCTTGACCAATCAAATTACCTTAAAATTATCATAAATTCTCTTTTAACCAATCATTTCTCTTTAAATGACAATAATCACAGCTATATTCATTATTTTCATAAAAATCACCGATTTATATCGATATTCAACTGAATAGATTTCTTGAAATCACCTTAAAATAAAATTCATCTATTTACCAATAATTTCCCCTTAAAAGATCATAAATTCTCCTCATAAATGTGCGTACAGAAAATTAATTATCTTGATTACATAATTATGTAATCAAGATAATCCGAGATTAATTACATCATTACGTAATTTAATCAGTGGTAAACCCCCTTACTACTATTGTGCAATGGTGTGTGGGAGTGAAAGTATCCTAACTACCATTAACTAATACTACTACGAGGAATCCAATGTGAAATTTTAAAAGAAAAAAGAAAACTATTTAAGCAAGCATGCTTAGACACATTTTTTAAAATAATAGTTAAACATGAATTTATGCCTTTATTTTGTGCTATGTATTAATATATATTTTTTGTTTGTATTGAAATTGTTTTGTTATATTGAATTATAATTTATTTTCTAACTTTTAAAGTTGTAGAAATGAAATAATTTTATTTCAAACTAAAAATATTTTTGACTTCAAAGTACCAAAAGAAATTTTGTTAGGAACGTAACCCATATTTTAGTGTAAACAGCACCTCTTTTAACGCTGTTTTTGTTAACGTTCAATTTTAAGGAACGCAATGTGAGTGGTAAACGATGTATGTCTATATTAGTGTAATGGAGACGGTTTTTATCGGTTCTGAATAAATAGTAATATTAATGTGTTGATTTTTTGGAATTCATATACGCAAACCGTGGAAGCGCGGTCCAAATTCTTCAGATTGTGAGACTAAAGAATTGTGTAAAAATCATTTTCTCTTCATTAGTTGTGAAAAATTCATCCAAAACAAACAGTACCTGAATTATAAGAACTGAAAAGTAATAACATTTATTTATTTATGCAGTGAAAGTCGTTTTAATAACTTATTTTACTTTAATTATTTAAAGAAAAATTTTTAAAATTTCATTTGAAAATATTGTTTAAATCGGAGTTTGTTTAAATTTGTTGAGAAAATTTGTAACTTATAGAGTGAACTAATATGCAAATAATTTCGAAATATGATCATATCACATTTCTATTTTATTTATTTAGATCCATAGCATAGTGGCTCGTTTGTTCAGAATGTTTGATGATGCAATTTCGTGAAAATTTAATATTCTTATTCATGTCATCCTTAGAAATGTCATTCATTTCTTATGTTTCTTATATTTTTATATAATTATTTCTTTTAAAAACATAACAATAATAATTATTAATTTACTATTATTATTTATTTATTACTTATTGACACTTGAAAAAGACCATGTCAGAAATTTTTTTTAAACAGAAAGCATTGATCTAAAGTCGAAAACTAAATAAGATAAATTAGATTTATTTATTTTAGTAGCATATACAACTCCATAAATAATTTAGTTATTAATAGTAATTTTATTTAGTAATAAAAACTAAACAACGATAAATTAATATTTATTATGACAAAAATAAATAGTTCAAGATTAATTAATAAATCAAATTAAAATTGATGACAAATATTTGAGAAATACAATAATATATAATTGTCTTATTCAATCTGAAGAATATTTTGTAATATTTTAATAATAAAGTTATATTATGCTAGCTGTATACCCGTGTTTAGGGACGGTTATAATTTTCTAATTAATTAATGTTTTAATAAATTACTAAGTTTCATTTTTCACATTATTTATAATTAGCATAATATTAAAAGTTACATAAAATTCACAATTTTAATAATTTTAAAAATAAGTTAACATAATATAATTAATGGGATAAATTTACGGCGTTTAAAGGAGGAGCGAAGGTATGTAATGACAGTAAACAGCAACAAAAGAGGAACAATTTCTTAGTTTTAAGAATAAATTCCTCTAAAAAATAAATAACTTTTGTCATTTTAATAATTAGTAATTAAAATATAATTAGATCTACTTATGGCTTTAAAACAATTAGCGAAGGTATGTAACGAAAATGAAGTAACGAAATCTCACAGCTATCTTAATTTGTATTATTCTATACGTTACTGACAGTGAATTAAATGTTTTCAACAACAGTCGTCCATGGAAATAATTGACAATGGACAGGTAAAAAAATTATACGGTTTTTGTAATATCAAATTTGTACTTTATATCGAGCTTTTGAAAAATTTCTTTTTAGTTTACAACTTTGGCATAAGCTAATATGGCGTCATAAGCAGTCAAACCTGACAACACCTTTATCAAAAATCTTCTTACACAAGAAATTGAGGGATTCTTATATTTATTCACAGGAGAATGCAATAAAGATATTAGATGATATTTAGAAAACATTTCTATGTATGTTTAAAATAGAGTAAGGTTATTGTGCAATATTTTGTGTCTACTTTAACACTATTACATAACAGTGTTGAACCGTGAGACTATTATGCAACAGTTTTGACTAAGTTTTCAGCCCAACATATTACGTTGCGGTAATATAGCTATCTATAAAATAGCATGTAATAATGTGTATGTTTGTGATCGAAATAAACATGTCTTTGATATCCTAGAAATTGTCTTACAAGCTATCGGGCTTCTGAAAAGAGAGTTTGTAGTTGTACTCCCATCAATGGTTTCCAACCAACTTAGAGCTTCAGCAAGGATTTTTGAAATGAAGTTGTTCGACAAGCTCTAGCATTACTATCCGGACATATTGTCTTTGCTGGTCTTATAGCAATGAAATAAAATTGGTTTTGGGCCGAGTAAAGAGATCAAACTGTGCTGTGGATGTGGAAAATCCGGTCATTTCAAAAACAAATGCCCTATTCAAGAGTGTTGGACATGCGGAATCAAAGGGCATTCGTTCAGGAAATGCTCATCAAACTTACAGATAAACGCCAGAAGAGAAGCTGTAGCGCCAGCGGTTTTTCAATGATGTCAAGGATGGCGTGAGTACTTTTCAGGCTTAAAGTGAATGGAAAGCAGTGTACTGGACTAGTCGATTCTGGAAGTTTGCAAACTATTGTTTCCCTAATCTATGCAAAAGGAAGTGGTGAGGTTAGAGATGTTGTCGCAGTAAATGGAAGAAGGGTCCGGTGTGAAGGAGAGAGTCAGTGCCATTTATCTGTTCGAGGAATATGTTTTTATATAAATTGCCTAATATTGACGAATCTGGTAGTCGGACTGAATGTTATTTTAATTCTCGATGCAATCGGATGTCTAGGGGAGTTTCGATTGACAATTGCGGGGTACAATTCGGTGAATGCGCCCGAGTATCTATGCTGGCATTAATTCAAGAACAAGTGACAATTGATGACGAGAATCTTAAAGCGAGTTTCGGCAGAGAAAAGTGGTCTTTGTCCTGGAAGTGGAGATACAAACCCACTTTACTGAAAAATCATGTGGCAGAATATGCAGTGGAACCAGAAATACGACAGGAGTTCGAGCAGAAGGTCGAGCGATGGATTAAGGAAGATTGGCTGATTACGGCGAATGACGACGATCGTGGTATCTTGTATTTATTAGCAACAGTGCAACAAAAAAGGGAAAGTTCAGCCGGTTCTTGACTTCAGAGAGCTTAATAATTACGTTAAGAGTCACACCGCTGACAATGATGTATGTGGCGAAAATTTGAAAAAACGGCGACAAATAGGCAATCAGGTGATAATGCTTGATTTAAAGAATGCGTATTTACAGTTGCACGTCAGCGAAAACCTTTGGAAATACCAAAAGGTTCGATACAAAAACATGCTGCATTATTTAACAAGATTTGGATTTGGCCTCAACTGTGTTCAAAAAATAATGTCTCTAGTACTCAGAAAACTATTAAGCCTCAATCCCATAATCAAAGATGCGACAGATCACTACATTGATGACATAGCCGTTGGCACGAACAAAGTCCAAGTTAATAATGTCGTGAGTCACTTACCTCAATAAGGTTTGACTACAAAACCAGTAGAGTCAATAGAAAATCCAAAGGTTCTTGGGCTCAAAATAAAACGTGATCGTTGGGGCCACCTTTTGTGAATCCGAGGAAATGATACCGGTGAAATCGAAAGCGAAATCACTCGTCGTATGCTGTTTTCTATATGTGGTAAGCTTGTTGGGCATTATTCAGTTGCAGGGTGGCTCAGAGTAGCCTTCAGTTAAATTAAAAGAATTGCAAAAGGCACGAAATGTGATGATTTAGTTGGAAAAGAATGCGAATCAAAGCTGGCAGAAGTCATCACTCACGTTAAATCAGATGATCCAGTCAAAGGAAAGCGGACGGTAACAAATAGTAATTACGGGGTTCTGTAGTGTTATGCGAGTAGTCTCGCTATAATTTTTGTGCTGGTAATAAATGGCGATGTTGTTGAAGACTGCCCAAGACGACCACGGAGGAAGCCGCTTTATCTTGATCAGTATGACTTGGATACATCGTACTGATCATGGGGAATGTGTAATATTTTGTGTCTACTTTGACATTGTTGCATATTACTGGTGAACCGTGAGACTATTATGCAATAGTTTTGAATAAGTTATCAGTGCAACATATTACTTTGCGGTAATATAGCTATCTATAAAAAAGATATTCTATGTATTCTATATTCTTTGATATTCTTGAAATTGTCTTATAAGTTCTAAAGTTCTTTTATTAAGATTCAGAGATTTTGTTAGTGTTAGGGAGCTGTAAATTAAGCTTAAATATGTGCTTTCAATAATTCTATAAACTAAAGTTTTTACTTGTTTCATTGTTTTTTTTTACAATTGAGTTTCGAAAGCTTTACCGTTTTAATAGTGTATCTTGAGTGGTAGAAGTTGACCACAAATGCTTTTCATTGATTTCAAAATAAAATATGAAAACTTTAAATCACTCAGCTAAATTTTTCTACTAAATGTTTTCTATTAACGAATTTTATCCAGTTTTAGACATCTGATTTAACTTAATTAATTAAACAATTCAAATATTGAGTATTTATTATTTCAGGGTTTCCCAAACTTTTTCTGCAATGGAACTCTTTGCAAGCAAATAAATTTTGACGGAACACTTGGCTTATTTTTTAGGTTGGGTAATTCCTAATAGAAAAAATTGAAAAATGTTATTAAACATATTATTTATTTAATATATAAACAAAATATATATATATATATATATAATATAAACAAAAAAATGGAGTAAATAAAGCACCTAATGACTTTGATGATTTTAAGATCGTGAATTGCATATCTTCTTGATATCAGGCACAATATTGGTAAGTTGGATTCGAATATCTAGTGTGGCGTCGAGCCTGTTCCTGCACTTTGACTTTGTTGCAGCATAATTAGAAAATTGCATAAATAGGTGGTTGAAAACGGAAGTAAAACAACTCGCCCAGAAATCATTTAAAGGCTGATCTTTGTATTTTTCTTTCAAGTCAGAGTCACTAATTAAATCAATTAGGTTTTCATAGTCACTTGCGCTTAAGCCTACTGGTTTAGCTGTCGCAGGAAATGGATTCCAAACCCAGAAATCGTCCTTACTAGTTTTCGAAAAATATTGCAAAAGAATTGTTTTCAAGTTATGTAGGTGTTCTAAAAATTCTTTGAAAACCTCTTCATCTACTTTAAAATTTAATTCATTCAAACATTCACGTAAGGCAGGAAAACAGTCAAAATGATTGGATTGAACTGATGAGATCCAAAATTGTATTTTTTTATCAAAAGATGCAATTTTATCTCTTGTATTAAAAATTGTAATACTTTTTCTTTGTAATGATAAATTAACTTCATTGCACTTGGTAAAAATATCTGCCAGATGTGCAAGTTTTATCAACCATTAAGGATTTGATAAAACTTCACCAAATTTGTGTCCTGAATTATTTTGTGCCTTCAAGAAAACCAATAATTCACTTCGAAGTTCATAAAGTCTTAATAGTGCATTTCCTCTGGATAAGCATCTCACTTCAGTATGTAATAAAAGTGCTTTGTGTCCGCTACTCATTTCAACTCACAGAATTTTAAATAATCTGGATTGAAGTGGTCTTGATTTTACATAGTTTATCACTTTCACTGCTTCATCCATAACATTTTTTAAATTTGTTGGAATTTTTTTAGTCACCAGTGCTTCCCTATGCAAAATACAATGACTGGTGTTGGCTCTTGTATCTACTTTCTGGATACGTGATACAACACCTTACATCTTTCCTACCATTGCTCGAGCACCATCTGTACACAGATCTATACATTTCTCCCAACTTATCTCTTGATTTGTAATGTAATCATCAATACAGTTGAATATATCTTCTACCGTAGTTTTTCCATGTAAATATGCACACACATGATTAAATCTTCTTCAATACGTTTATCATACGTGTAACGAACAAATACTAGTAGTACAGCTAATCCTGCGATATTTGTAGATTCATCCATTTGCAATGCATATTCACTGCAAAGTCCAAGGCGACGAATTAACTCTTTCTTTATGCTAGTATGAAGATCTTTAATGCGCCGTGAAACGGTATTATTTGATAATTGTATTGCATCTATTTTTTTTAGAACACATGACACCATTTCTTTTGCACATGGCTTAATGATGGTCTTTCCGATTGTATGAGCTTCACCATTAAGTGCAATGTGATAACTCACCCGATAAGATGCCTCTGTTGCATTTTCATTTTCAGTTTTAGCCATTGTAATCATTTGAAGTTTAGACTTTTCTAGTGAGTCACGTTGTCTCTTAAACAAATATATGTCTTTTCCTTTATAATCAGTGTACATCATTTCGAGGTGCCTACGGAGTTTTGCTGGAGCCAAAGAACTGTTTGCGAGTATTTTATGACATAAAACACACATTGCATTAGGAGCATCTGAATTGCCAGTAGATGTAAATCCCAAATTTAAATAACTTTCATCGTATTTCCGTTTTTTCGTAGATGACACTTGTTCTTTAATATTAGATTTTGAAGGAACCACAGTTTTTGGATCATTTTCATTTTCAATGATAGACTTATCAGTAGAAGTAAGCCTTTCTTTTGTTGAAGTTTCTGCTTTCAACCTGAAATCCATGGGAAGTTTTTGAATAATATTTAAATTCTGAAATAAGAACAAATTTTTGACAATGTAAGCAATCAGACTAAATTAATTAATTGATTTTCAAATGTAGATTCATATACATATATGTATTATATATGAAGTTTGGGTTCTCCTTTAGACGTTCGATATTAGATTGATAAGGATTATTTTCCACAACTAATTTCACACGATTTTTTCACCAACATTTATGGCACCATGCGCGTATATAGTTCGACTAATTGCTAACAAGGATGTAGTAAGACTGGTTGATTTTTGCATTATTTCGAGAAAAATATGGTTGAATTCGTTTGGAACAGAAATTTCGTGAAACACGTGCAAATCCGTTATCCAGTTGTTTTTGTTTCCACATCGCACAGATGTTCATATTATTGACTCTTATCGCAGTAATAAATTTCAAAGATTTTTTTAGGATGTAAAATGAAGATTTACTGCAATAATAGCATAAGCGGCTCTTTTCAACTTCTCACTACCTGGAAGGGTCAAGTACCTAACTTAAGAACTATGGTGAAATATTTTTACAGATAATAATTTCTTGTGGATAATGTCAGTGGTGTTGAAATATGAATATGTGTATATTATATTAAATTAAATTAAATTCTTCCGACAAATTGTCGCGGAACCCCTATTCAGGTTTAACTGAACACTAGTGTTCCGCGGAACACAGTTTGGGAAACCCTGTATAATTTGATAAGTATTATATGTAAAGTATAGTTGTAAATAATTTATTAACAATTTGTATCTAAGTATAATTATAAGACAAATAATCATGTTGTTCTATTGTTGTGATATAAGTAAAAGTTTGAATTTACGAATTATTTAATGGGTGCAATAAATACTAGGATTCACATCCAACAATCAATAATAATTAAAAACATTGGTTAAAAGTTATAGGCAGTAAGATTTAAGGATAGAAAATATTATAGGCATTGTGATGGTAAATTCTTTTCTTAATACAATCAATTGTATTCAGCATCTATCATTACAGTCTCGAAAACAATCTCACCATAGTTGTGCGGTCCGGATATGGCGACTAAAACAGAATCATTATACCGTAATGTTTAATCTCCTTTCAGTATCACTATAGTCAGACAGGTGTAATTTACATTTATTATTGCGTGACCCTTGATCTCGTTATGGAATACATAACTTCGTTATCATTAAAAAAGAATTTCAGTCAGGGAGTGGGATGCGCTAGCGTGCTCACTAGCGTTTTGCTAAATGTCTTTCGTCTCTAACGGTTTTGCACCAATAAATTTCAGTCTTTCGACTCGTGTGCGTTTTTTTATACTAAATAGTTTTGTGTGAAATTACTACCACAAACAATACATATATATATATATATATATATATATATCCATGCGTTGAAGATTTTGAGTAATTGTTGAAATATTAAGTATCTACAGTTTGCATTTGGCAGATATATTGAACTCAGTTGTCAAATTTATTTAGAATTTGTGTAAATTATTTGTGAAAATGATGTCTGTTTGTTCTGTTGAATATTGCATTTTTACATGAGCAAATATAGTAGTCAGATTAAAGTTTCTAATTTCCCAAATATTTCATAAACTAAATTAAATTAATTATTAATATATCATTATTAAAATAGTTAATTAAATAGTTTCATATTTTTCTATTCTCTAATCATTTTATGAATTTATTTTTTCTCCAATGTATTTATTAGACTTGTACGTTACGACCTCTACTTTTTATCAATTTTATTTCAAAAGGATTCTAAAAAGGTAAACTTCATGTCAAAAATTTAATTTTATAAGGACTTTTTTTGTGTTTCACCTCTGTTTTTTTTATAAGTGACATAATATTTTGTATAAAATCTGATTCATAGTCAAATTTTGTAGAAAATATTAAGTATTTAATTGTTTCTTTATATTTATTATTTTATTATAAAGCCAAAACGGAATTTGACTTGATGTATTTCAATTAAAGCAAATATTTTCATTTCCTCATATTTTATTAATATTTATTGTTACGGTTAAATTATTTATATATCTTATGTATTTTGTTTTAATTTTGATGTCACTGAATTTTAAAAATAAATAATTTCAATTTGGTTAGAAATAATTAAATAAACATAATTTATTTATTTAATGAATAATTATAATTTGTTAAGAAAATAAAGCTTGATAATTTATTTTGATTTTGGCCATATATCCATATAAATGATAATTTTAATTATTATTGTTGGGTTATTAATTTTAAGTCGGTTAAATCTCTGACTCCTCGTGCTCCTTTCAAAATAAATAAACAAACCCAACACAGAATAACTTTATTAATTTCGATCACAAAATTTACAATTTGTCAAATGCTTTGCATTCTTCGATCAATTGCAGATTTACAACGTAGGGGCAGATGTCCCAATGGAAGATCGCCTCATCTGGAACGTTAATTTAATTAAAAGTGACTCTAGTTTATACTCGGTTTCTGACCTTGTTTGGTTTTCACTGTTATCAACCTCTTCTAATAATTTTCTTCTACCAACTGGCAATTCATATCATATCACACTCTCTTTTTATAAAGTTTTCTTGAAAACAATTTAATTGTTGTTCCAAAACCTTTTCTGAAATTGAAGTTAATTGTCTGGTTACTCGTTTTCAAACATCCGTTTGGCACGGTAGGCTCATTGGGTAACTTTCCTTAATTATTTTATTTACTCCCGGGCTCTCTGTACAGCTCGGGTCTTTACATGTCTCGGGTTTTCCTAATCGGTGGGGTTTTCCGTTATCTCTGGCCTCCCATTAACTCGGACTTTCCATTAAGGGATTAATTAATTTTAATTAGTTTGTTTTTTGCCTTTTTATTTCCCTGAGGACTCCTAACTAAATTTTTATTATTATATTTCAGTTCGTCTTTTGATATGGCGTTCAACCATAACCGTTTTCTAGTATCGGATTAGAGGGGCTGATCGGATCAATTTTTAAAAGCCACCAAAATGTATACAAAAAAATCTTCTATTTATCACGAGAAAATGTCGAAGAGTGTGAAATACTAGAAATGGATGTAAATGTACATAAAAAGAATAAAAAATGAAGTTAGGAGTTACATGGGACAACAAAGACTGAGTCTGGTCTCTCTAATGAGCATTGAAAGTGAAATTGAAAGCTCACTTAGCTTTACTGACTTAATTGATAACTTCGCCATGAGAAAAGTTCGCAAACGTAGGTTCTAGGTTAAAATTTATAATAAATATTTTAATGAAGTGCTGATTCATGTAATCTATACCATTATAAATTACAAGTTACAGTCTTAAATTTGTTGCTAGCAATCATTTTATTTAAATGGACACTGTACTACACCGGGTCTCAGTTTGACTTGCAGCCAGGGACCCATGTAAGCTTTATCCACCACTGCCGTTTCTCCCAATCAATATTTATTTTTCAAATTTTATAAATTTTTAAATAATTTTTGTACTTTAATTACTTTTGATATTTTATGTTCACCCATGTTATTTAAATGATTTTATAACAACCCCAACATTATGTTGATCTATATTTCCCTCAAAATTATCATTTTTATGGATATATTGTCAAAATCAAAATAAATTATCAAGCTTTATTTTCTTAACAAAGATGTCAGATGCTTTTTTGTGAATTTCTACAACGGTTTTAAAACAATCAATATAAACAAAAATTCTTATTGCACTTTGCTGTTATTAGTACGGGGTATTTTAGTCGTACTGATCAAGATAAAGCGCTTCTGTGGTCGTTTTGGCCTGGCTTTTAGTGTAGCAGCTTCCAGCTTTTTTTCACTCAATTAGCCTTCCTCGAATATATATTCAAATTTATCGGTAGCCAAATCTTTTTCCAATATCGGTCGGATATCTTCTATATGTTATGGTGTTTTCATCCACCGCCATATTTGTGGCTTAATTTATGCCAGTCACAATTTTAATAGGCCATCAAGTGTTGCACTTTAATGTTACTGACGTTATAGCTACCTTTTGTCCAGTTTTCTCCGATGAAATATCCAGTAACATCTGAACAACTTTAACTTTTCCTATGGGGTTATATCTTATTACTGTCATCTTTAGGTGTAACGTAGGTTCTGCATAACTTTCAACTGCATAGCACTTAATAGTCTAATGGGTTTTTTCCACTATCCCGATTCCAGCAGGCTGGCAATTGCATTTGTAGATTAGTTTCACCTTTACCCTACAATATAGCTCTCTGCGCGAGTTAGATATGATAATGCTTATATTGATTGCTTACATTACCACGAACTACATTAACAATAACTTCAATTAGATCATCTATAACAAATGAAGGAAAATTCTCTAAAATATTCATTCTTTTATTATTAGGAGCCTTCATCAAGGCATTAAAATATGGTAGACTACGTTCAACTTTCATATTAAATACATTTTTCATCTAGTTGTTTTGTTTATTTTTTAATCCACTTTTTATCTTTAACAATCTTCTTACTGGTTTTAATTATTTTACGTTTAGTAACCCTTTTCTTTGTAACTTTTTCTTTGTTGATTTTTCACGTTGAACAATCACTTTTTAAAACGTCATTTCAAATAATTATTTTCAGGTTTCAATTTTGTTTATAAATCGTAACACCTTTCTCATTGAAAATATCAGTTCTAATACGTAATTTATCAGGACATTGTTGTGTAAAGTCAAAGTACAAATATCCACCGGGAACCTTTGTTGCATCTTGAAACGAATCAATTAAAGATTTTCTATAATTGGGATAAGCTTGTCTAGCAAGAAAATCTATAATGGTTGCATCTCGAGAGTTTTTAAAAATAACCAAGTATTGTACATTTAAATTACGAGTTCTTTAATTAATAAAAATAATAATATTAAATAAATAATTAAATGAAAATAAAATAATAAATAATTATTTAATTTACTTCATTAAAACAAACAATTTAATTTAATAATAATATAATTTAAAAAATAATCAAAATAATTGACTTGATTAAAACAAATAATTAAATTTAATAATAATATTATTAAAAAATAAATAAATAAAATTATTGACTTGATTAAAACAAATAATTAAAGTAATTAAAATAAAAATAAATTATTCAGGATTTTTAATCGAGCAAATATATTTTAGGCTTTTTAGTCGATAGGCAATTTGAGCCAATTTTATTGTTATGGGTATTTAAGTATGAAAAAATACTTAGGCTTTTTATTCGAGGAAATATTTTTAGGTTTTTTAATCGGTAGGTGATTTGAGCCAATTTTATTCGAAAATACCCCTCACTATAGTACGACTAATCGTAGGCGATTTAAACCAATTTTTATTTTTAGGCTTTTTAATCGAGAAAAAACACTTAGGCTTTTTTATCGTGAATACAAAAATTTTTTAAAATTTTAAATTGGAAAATATAAACAAAAAATTCATTCATTAAAACAAATAATTTTTAAAAAATTTATTTATGAACCCCCCTCCCCTAGAAATAAAATTTTTTGATGGTGGTCTCAACTTTTTTTTAAAGCTAAATATCCACGGGGCATAGTCCTCATCATACACTGTAGTGTATAATTAGGACTATGCCCCGTGGATATTTGGATTAAAAAAATTTTCTGGGGGAGGGAGGGTTAAAATTTTTTTTTAATTAATTTGTTTTAATGAATGAATTTTTTAAAATTATTTGTTTTAATGAATAAATTTTTTTTAATTATTTGTTTTAATTTTTTTGTTTAAATTTTCGAATTTTAAATCATTTTTTAATTCACGATAAAAATGTACTTTTTCTCGATAATGCTTATATATAAGCATTAGCAAAACGTAATTCTGATATTGGGACTTTTTCTCGATATACTTTTTCCAAATTTCTCACTGTGGTATGGTTGTCTTTGCGGTCAATTTTTCCCAAAATTGCTAATCTACTCGGCCCACATTCCACCATGGTCAAAGACGTGAATCCCTTGTAATGTGTGAAGTCAACCTTTGATCCTTCACAGTTTTCCATAACATCCAATGTATCGTGCTTCTATTAAATTTATAACGGGTTAAAGAAGTAAAAATCCTAACAGTCTTTCACAATGTCTCTTATGCTCTATTAAGCCATGTCCAGATTTTTTAAATGAATGAAATGCGTAATGTTTCCAATCATTTGACAGCTCCGCAAATCCTTCCGAGTTCATATGCTTCATTGATATCCCTGGAACACGCGTTAAGACTTTTGTTTGGTTCTTTGCTCTCTTCACCAAACGTACAGAATTATACATAATACCGTCAATGGTGAGCTTTTTGATGATTCACAGGCGGCATTTTACTAGCTTTTCAGAAATTCCATAAACCCATATTCTAATTTCCTTATAAAGTACTTTTTTCAACCAACTAGCTCCGGTGACCGAATCCATCACCATTTCGATTTTTAATACTCTATTCGATTTCTAGGTTAAATCATTTTAGAACCGCATTCAGTTCTGCTACATATATATATATTGGAATGGTTGTTGCCTTTTCACAACCATGATCTCTCTTATATGACATAGCTATTTATTACCAACATCATGTCTAAACCAAGACTGCTCACATACACGATAGAACTCCGTGATCGCGGTTAGCTACCGTTCATATTCTTTTCACTAGTACCGTTTGATTTAAAGTGAGTTATCATTTTAGCCATCTTTGATTCGCATTCTTTTTAAATAAGAATATCCCATTTTGGGTCGTTTTTAATTCTTTTAATGTAGCTGCAAGCTACTATGAGCCATACGAGGAATTACTTTTACATTAAATTGCGCTGATATTACTTTCTCTGATCTATGACAGGCGGCATCATCGATCCCAAGAACCTTTTCATTTTCTATAGACTCTGCCAATTTTGTAGTCAAGAGGTATTGAGTCAAGCGTCTCACAATTTTGTTCACTTTAACTATGCTCATGTCAACGATAATGTCACCAATATAGTAATCTGTCGCAACTTGAATTCTTGGGTTGAGGTTTAAAACTTTTCTAAATACTAGAGACATCATTCTCAGAGACATCATTCCCATTCGCTGCTATTTTTTTAAACTTTAAATATATACATTTCATTGTCATCGTCATTTGTCGGAATCAACAAGTCCTTCTTGACTCATCACTCAAAAAATATAAAATATTATGATTACTTAATATGTCATTAATAAGTGATTTATTGTATTTACTTAATAAATCAAGGTTGACAGAACAATTTGCAAAATGTTAAAACATCAGCATATGTAATTTCCGTTGTACTTACGTTTGCATCATTTGTTGATTATTATCTGGGTTGCCAACTGCCACAACCTCGAACCCGGGAGATTATAAAAAATGAGACATTATTACGCTTAATAAATATAACAGGAGCTATTTTGGTCTACACATGTTAGTGATTTCAATTATATGATGAGTAATACCATAAAAATTTAAACAACATTTTAAACTTCCTGGTAACTAAAATTAAATTTAAAGTACAATGCTACATAGGAGCTTTTTGTTGTTTTATGAAAACATAAAATAAAAGTTTAACTTCGAAAACTCCAACTTTTTCTTTGGAAATTGTTAAATATTGTAAAAACGGAAAACCGGGAGACGGGAGATTTATGTCAATTCCGAGAGACTCTCGGCTAAAACGGGAGAGTTGGCAAGCCTAATTATTATTAACTATTATTTCAAATTTATTATAAATATACTAATTAGAATTAGAATATTATAAGAAATTATTTTTTTAAGCAAATACACTAAATTTTGTTTGATAAATGTTATCAATATATATAATTTGCATGTGTGTCACATACATTTGTAACTTTTGTTTGACGTTACCATAGTTATGTTTAGCAATATTACTACAGACACATAGCAATATAGCTAAGATGAAAATTAAAATTTTCTTGACAACTGTTATAATAAATTGTGTTTCGGGACTTTTTGACAGTTAAAGTTAGTATAATATAATAATGAGTTATGGCAAAAATAATCTTCAGTAAACTCTATTAATATATTTTATTTATATATTTAAATAATCGCATTTCGTGATATATATAAAACAAATTTCTGAGCCACTTCTTAAAATCTAAACTCATCTGGCTTTGTTGTCGTTAAAGAGCTGTAGTGATATTCATGTAGTAATCTTCCACATCAGCGAGCATGTTTAGACGCCGAACAATTGTGAAATGGCCAGCTTTGATTTTTTAGACAAAGATTAGATAAAAATGTGCTATCTTTCTATAATTTTTTCTTTATAAGAAATTGGTTTATCTCAAGCTGTTTAAATGCAACAAATAAAATAAAAATAAAAAAATTTTCATACCTCACAAACTTATTAAATTCATTATACATTATTCACTAATGTGATATTTGTTTTTCCTTAACTTTACTCAGTTTGCTTCAATCTGTAATGACTTTTATCGTAGCACATTTTAGTTGATTTTCAACATTCTCAAAATTCAGAACATTACTTTAATCAATAAAGTTTAATAATTCAACATAAATATTAGAACCAAACTTTTACTAGATATTTCAACAGATTCATTGTCATTGTCAGGTAAAACAAAAAACAGTTTGGGTAATAAATTCTTTATTTGAAAAGTTATCAAAATATTTATTAATTTATATTTTTAAATTTTTTATAAAAATATATTTTTTTTTAAAAAAATTTTAAATGCACTAAATAGTTTCTAAATTTAAATATAAAAAATATTTTTACTAAATTTAACTAATTTTTTCATAACATCAGACTAATACTAATAAATTCCTTTAGAACAGAGATGACTGGTTGTCATTCCTATGTATGTGAAAAAGTGAAAAACATGATCAGAAAACAACTTAACCATATTTTGAAACCCACTGATAAAAACAAAGTACAAACCACTCGACGCAAACAAAATCTAAAAACAAAGAATACACAAAGAATTCATAAACCATATTCCAAACTAAATACGACAAAACAATTACAAACACAGCATTGTGTTCACTAATACTGATCAATTCCTTCAGTTAACATTGATCTAGGTCATGAGAATGCAGATGGCGGGCAGTCATTCCATTGTATGTGACTGCGTAGATTGTGCTATGATCATGGTTATGCATATATATATATATATATATGTATATATGACTGCGACGAAATGGTAGACCTGTGGGACATGAGTTTTGTTGAGGATTTTTCAATTCAAATGCTTTATAATAAAAAGAACAGAATTTATTGTTTTGTCTTTCAAAATTAATTAGAAAAGTAGAATGATGTTAACGGAAAGATTCGGTGAGACAACTACGGCTTTGTGGTTAATTAGATTTCAAAATATCACAGCATCCGCTTAGAACTCTACGATAATTAATATGAATATTGTTTTGAGAAATATTCTGCGAGGAGAATGTTTTCCATAGTTACAAAGGCAAGATCGGATTGATTCCATCTATAACAGATCCCATGAATGATAATTAATACGCTATGTCAATATTGAAATGAATGAGTAGATTAAATGTTTCTCATTATATCTTATAAATATGAAATTATTTTTTTCAAATTATTTAATTACAAATAATAATAACTATTATTATTTTCATAACTATTATTTTCATTATTATTTTTATTATTATTAATATTATTATTTATATAATTATTAATATTATTATTATTATTTTTATAATTATTATTAATATTATTATGTTTATAATTATTATTTTTATTAGTATCATTATTAATATTATTATTATTTTTATAATTATGATTTTTATTATTATTAATATTATTATTAATATTATTATTAATATTATTATTATTTTTATTAAGCAGTATTAAAAATTATCTGCGATCCACTCTGAAAAACGAAAAACTCAATCAGATGGCATTATTGGATCGTCTGAGCTCGGAAAATTTAATTTTAATATTGCTTTGGATCAGTTTGCTTAAAGATTAAGGAGTTTAAGTAGCCAAATATTTGTTTGTTTTCACTTGTTATTTTATTTTAATAAATAAAGTTTTTCATTAATTACTTGATTTGTATAAAATTGTAGGAGAGAGCGAAATTCGCGGATTGATATTGAGTGGCTTAATTAAGCACAAAACCTAGTTGGAACTGTCCAGCTGGCTGTCTATACAATATTGGGGATATCTTAATAAAATAATTTATTGTTCCCCGAGATTCTCCATGATTAATAAAATAATTAATTTGTTTTTTTGGTTTCAGACCCTTCCAGGAAGCTCTCATTATATCAAAATTACTTTATACGCCTTCAAATTCTCATTTGTCACTGGCTATCAGTTTTTCTTCCCATAAATATTGATTTTAACTTTTTCCGAAAATTTAATTAATATCTTGATTGATTCCATTAATTTGTAGTTTTCCATTTTTATTTCATACATTTTGTATATCCTCAACAATCCTATGATTTTGACATTCTGTCAGACTTCTGACTTTATTAGATAGTTCAATTTCAAAATATGTACAATTTGATGAGTTTTCTATAAACAATCTCGTTTTTGCATAAAGGCTTAGTTGTACATTTCATAAGTGTTTTGACATGGGACAAAATTGACTCTTTGGTGGAACATTTGGGGTAATTTCTAAAAAAATTAGTAGAAAATCTAATAAGAAATAAACATTTATCTGTAATATTTGCATTGATTTGAATAGTGTTTAAACTGATTGTATAATAGATGCGTATAAGAAGCTCATGAATCATGGGTCAGAAATCACAAAT